>JAAAKG020134273.1:0-13899 GCA_010014905.2 Druon quercuslanigerum | reverse complement strand
TTTTTTTCGGCAATTTTATGATTCGCGAATTTTATTGTTCGGGAATTTTACGGTATCGGAAATTTTGTTTTTTGGGACTTTTAAATCGTTTTTTTATTATACCTTAGGAAGATTTAAAGAAAAAATATATAAATTTAAAATTCTATTTTTGCGAATGCTTTTTGGATTTTTTTAAATACTATCCACATAAAAAAATTTCGCCCAGAAATATTTTATTTTAAATTCGAAAAATAATTTTCGAAATTTCAAACATAAAAATTAATTTTAAAAAATTATTATTCATTAATGTATTTGTAATAAATAAAACATATTTATAAAAAGTTGTAATTTTTTATATTCGGGAATTTTCCAATTTGAGAATTTTTAAATTTGGAAATTTTATTATTCAGGAATTTTTCAATTCGGGATTTTTATTATTCGAAAATTTTAAGTTTCGGTAATTGTTTTTCGGCAATTTTATTATTTGCGAATTTTATTGTTTGGGAATTTTACGGTATCGCAAATTTTGTTTTTCGGTACTTTTAAGTCGTCCCTTTTCATCAAACCTTAAAACGATTTTGAAATATATATATAAAAATTTAAAATTCTATTTTGCAAATGCTTTTTGTATTTTTTCAAATACTATGCACATTAAAAAAAATTTGTCACCCAGAAATATTTTATTTTAATATCAAAAAATAATTTTCGAAATTTCAAAGATAAAAAAAATTGATTTTTCAGTCGTCCCGTTCAAATTCGGTAGTATTGTAAACTATTCGGTAATTTTATAACTCGGGAACGTTATTTTATTTTTATTTATTATTTATTATTATTATTATTATGTATTTATTTATTTTATTTATTTATTAAGTTGTTTTATTCGAGAACTTTATAGTGACCGGAATTTTATTTTTCGGGTTTTTACAATTTTCATACGCGAATTTCGCGAGAAATAGATACATTTGCTTAAATTATTATTTTTTTAATTTAAACAATAATTTTATCGAAACTTTAAACATTAAAAGTATATGTATTTTTTATAAAAATATTTTATTATTGTATTTTTTAATAAATAAATAATATTAATTTAAAAAAATGGTTAATTGTTTTAATTTGGGAATTTCCTAGTTTGGATATTTTTTAATTCGGCAAGCTTTTGTCGGAAACTTTCAAGTTCGGTATTTTATAAACTGTTAGAAATTTTATAATTCAGGAACTTTACAGTGTCCGGAATTTTATTTTTCGAGACTTTACAGCCTTCCCCTTAAAATAACAATAATTTTATCAAATTTAAGCATTATAAATATATATTTTTTTGATAAAAATATTTTATTATGGTATTTTTCACAAATAAATAATATTATTTACAAAATTGTTAATTTGTTTAAATTCGAAAATTTTCTAGTTAGGATTTTTTTTATTCAACGAGCTTCTGTCGAGAATTTTGTTATTTGGGAATATGTAATTCGAAATTTGTATGATCTATTTTGTTGAAAGTCTTTTTTATTTAATTGAGAATTAATTGTTTGAAATAAAAAAAAACTTTTAATTAAAAATCGAACTTTTTAAATTAAAAATTCATCCTTTGCGGTTTAAAATTAAAATTATTCTTTTTTTGGTTAGAATGTAAATATTTAAAAAAATTTGGATTGAAAATCCATAATTTTGGTTGAAATTGTTTATTTGCAAAAAACAATGTGTATTTGATTTTATTTAAAATTTTTAAGCATAATCCACGAGATTAAATCCGAATCAACGTCATATCAGGAAGAACGATTAACTTATGTGATTTAACTTCTCTTCTTTAGATAGTGATAAGAATTTATGTTTACACAATTAAACAATACCACTGTATCTGCAAATAGTGTAATATAGATAAGAAAATTTCCTCGTAATCTTTAGTCAGAAACCTGATACATCTGTTGGACACTGACAGAATATTGACCTCCCAGGAGAAAAAAAAAGTTAAAAAAAAAAATTTTTTTTTCAAATATATAGTGTCAAAATTTTGAAAAAATATGGAAAAAAATTTTATCATTTTTTTTGAGTATTCAAGTTTTCTAGTATAATACTTCAAAAGTATTAAAAATGAACTTTAATTTTCACTGAAATGTTATCAATAATAATCATACAAAATGTTAAGATTTTCAGCCCAAAAGAGAAATTCCCTGCTTAATATGAATTTTTAGCAAAAAACTGGAATTCTCTACCCAAAATATTTTGATTTTAAAAAGGCAATGTTTTAAACAAAATAAATGTCTTTTTATCTTAAAGTATCAACTTTAAATTAAAAATTAAACAATTACATTTTCAGTTAATAAAAAACTAATTTAAAACTATAAAACTATAAAAAACTATAACTATAACTATACTATAACTATAAAAAAATGTTCTAGAAAAAATAAAACAACATTTCCAAAAAACCGTTTTCAAAGAAAAATAGAGTAGTTCAATTTTTAGTCAAAAAAATTAATGTACCACCAAACAAAACGAATTTCCAACAAAATAGTTAAATTTTCAACCACAAAAACAAATTTTTAACTAAAATTATGAATTTTCAACAAAAAAATATATTTGCAACATAAGACGTGTATTTTCAACTAAAAAATATAAATAAAAAAATTAAATTGTTAAATTTTCAGTTCAAGCAATTAATTTTCAACTAAAAAACGAAATTTTAACCAAATAAATGAATTTTTAACTAAACTGATGAATCTAGCAAAGAAGACAAATTTTCACAAAATACGCAATTTTTTGAATGAAAATAAAAATTTTGAAGAAAAAACGACCAAAATAAATTTATTTTCATGCCCATAAAGTCAATTTTTATACGAAATAAATAAATAACAAATTATTCAGAGTAAAAATAAAATAAGTATTTTTTCAGTTCGAAAAATAATTTTTAAATAAAAAAACGAATTTTCGACCAAATAAATAATTTTTTAACTAAATTGATGAATCATTAAACAAAAAAAAAACAAATTTTCAATAAAATGAATTTTTCTACCCAAAAAAATAATTTTTATGAAAATAAATAAATTTTTGTCAAAAAAAAAATTAAATTATTAAATTATTATTATAATAATTAAATAGAAAAAAAAGAACGAATTTTCAATCAAATAATTGAATCTTTCCACCCAAAAGATGTATTTTCCTGAAAATTTGTTGACAAAAAAATAAATTTTGAAGAAAAAATGAAATAAGTATATTTTCAGTTCAAGAAATAATTTTTAAATAAAAAATAACGAATTTTCGACTACATAAATAAATTTTTAACTAAAATTATGAATCCTTAACCAAAAAAAAAAAACAAATTTTCAATTAAATAATTGAATTTTTCTACCAAAAAGAATAATTTTCATGAAAATTAATAAATTTTTGACAAAAAAATATATTTTAAAGAAAGACTGAACTTTTTCAGATTAAAAACTTTATTTTTAAATAAATATAGGATTTTCATCAACAAAAAAAAATTAGTAACTAAAATGATAAATCTTCTGGAACAAAATTTCTATCCAAACAAGAAAAATTTTTAAACCAAATACGCGAGTTTTCAACTAAAAATAAAAATTTAAGGCAAAAATGAATAAAATAATTGAATTTTATTCCCAAAAAGACAAATTTTGAACTGAAAAACTAATTTTCAAAAAATAAATAAATTTTCTAACTAAACTGATGAATCTTTAAACAAAAAAAATGTCTACCAAAGAAGACAAATTTTCACAAAATACAAAAGTTTCCCAATGAAAAGAAAAATTTTGAAGAAAAAACGACAAAAATAATTTATTTCTATGCTGAAAAAGCAATTTTTATATGAATTAAATAAATAGTAAATTATTCAGAGTAAAAATTAAATAATTATAATTTCAGTTTAAAAAATAATTTTTAAATAAAAAAAAACGAATTTTCAAGCAAATAATTGAATCTTTCCACCCAAAAGATGAACTTTCATGAAAATTCGTTGACAAAAAAAATCAATTTTGAAGAAAAAATTAAATAATTATATTTTCAGTTCAAGAAATAATTTTTAAATAAAAAATAACGAATTTTCGACCACATAAATAAATTTTTAACTAAAATGATGAATCCTTAAACAAAGAAACAAATTTTTAATTAAATAGTTGAATTTTCCACCCAAAAGATGAATTTTCATCAAAATAAATGATTTTTCGAAAAAAACTCTATTTTAAAGAAAACCTGAACTAATTACATTTTCAGATTAAAAACTTAATTTTGAAACAAAAAACACATTTTCATCAACAAAAAAAAATTAGTAACTTAAATGATAAATCTTCTGCAACAAAATTTCTATTCAACAAGAACAATTTTCAAGCAAAATACACAAGTTTTCTAATGGAAATAAAAATTTAAAAAAAAACGACAAAAATAATTTATTTCTAGGCCAAAAAATACATTTTTCCTATGAAATAAATAAATAACAAATTATTCAGAGTAAAAATGAAATAATTATTTTTCCAGTTTAAAACTCAGATTAAAAATTCAGATTAAAAACTTAATTTTGTAACAAAAAACACATTCTCATCAACACCAAAAAATTATTAACTAAAATGATAAAACAAGAAAAATTTTCAAACAAAATACACAAGTGTTCGAATGACAATAAAAAATTTGAAGAAAAAACGCGAAAAATAATTTATTTCTATGACAAAAAGACAATTTTTCTACGAAATAAGTAAATAACAAATTATTCAGAGTGAAACTGAAATAATTATTTTTTCAGTTCAACAAATAATTTTTTAAATAAAAACAAACAAACGAATTTTCAATAAAATAATTGAATCTTCCCACCCAAAAGATAAATTTTCATGAAAATAAATAAATTTTTGACAAAAAAATCTATTTAAAAAAAAACTGAACTAATTACATTTTCAAAATAAAAACTTAATTTTGAAACAAAAAACACATTTCCATCAACAAAAAAAAATTAGTAACTAAAATGATAAATCTTCTGCAACAAAATTTCTATCCAAACAAGAAAAAATTTCAAACAAAATACGTGAGTCTTCAACTAAAAATAAAAATTTCAAGGTAAAAATGAATAAAATAATAAAATTTTATACCCAAAAAACAAATTTTGAACTAAAAAACGAATTTTCAAAAAAATAAATAAATTTTTAACTAAAATGGTGAAATCTTCAAACAGAAAACTGTCTACCAATGAAGACAAATTTTCACAAAATACGCAAGATTTCAAAAGAAAATAAAAGTTTTGATGAAAAAACGACAAAAATAATTGATTTATATGCCAAAAAAGACCATTTTTCTACGAAATAAATAAATAACAAATTATTCATAAGAAAAATGAAATAATTATAATTTCTGTTCAAAAAATTATTTTTACATAAAAAAAAGAATTTTGGTCAAATAAATAATTTTTTAACTAAATTAATGAATCCTCAAACAAACAAAAAAATTTTCAGTTAAATAATCGAATTTTTCCCCACAAAAGATTAATTTTCATGAAAATAAATAAATTTTTGACAAAGAAATCTATTTAAAAAAAAAACTGAACTTGTCACATTTTCAGATTAAAAAGTTAATTTTGAAACAAAAAACACATTCTCATTAACAAAAAAAAATTATTAACTAAAATGATGAAACAAGAAAAATTTTCAAACAAAATACGCGAGTTTTCAACTAAAAATAAAAATCTTAAGGCAAAAATGAATAAAATAATTCAATTTTATACCCAAAAAGACAAATTTTTAACTGAAAAACGAATTTAAAAAAAAAGAAATAAATTTTTAACTAAATTGATGATTCTTCAAACAAAAAAACTGTCTACCAAAGAAGACAAATGTTCACAAAATACACTAGTTTTCAAATGAAAATAAAAATTTTGAAGAAAAAACGACAAAGATAATTTATTTCTGTGCCAAAAAAGACAATTTTCCTACGAAATAAATAAATAACAAATTATTAAGAGTAAAAATGAAAAAATTATTTTTTCAGTTTAAAAAATAACTTTTAAATAAAAAAACAAACGAATTTTCAATCAAATAATTGAATCTTTCCACCCAAAAGATAAATTTTCATGAAAATAAATTAATTTTCGACAAAAAATTCTATTTTAAAGAAAAACTGAACTAATTACATTTTTAGATTAAAAACCTAATTTTGAAATAAAAAACAGATTTTCATCAACAAAAAAATACGCGAGTTTTCAACTAAAAATAAAAATTTTAAAGAAAAAATGAATAAACTAATTGAATTTTATACCCAAAAAGACAAATTTTGAACTGAAAAACGAATTTAAAAAAATAAAAAAATAAATAAATTTATAACTAAAATGATGAATCTTCAACCAACAAAATAATTGTTGATCAAATACTTGAATTTTACACGTAAAAGATGAATTTTCTTCCAAAAAGGGCAAATTCTCAAAAAAATACATGAAGCATAAAAAAAAAATCAATTTCAAAACAAAAATATAATAATTATTACATTTTCATATTGAAAAATCAATTTTCAATTCAAAAATGGATTTTCATCCAAACAAATTAATTTTTAAAGAAAATGATGAATCCTAAAACAAACAAAATTACAATTAAATAGTTAAACTTTCCACCCAAATGATGAATTGTCTGCCAAAAAAGACAAATTGTCATAAAAATACATGAATTTTCGACAAAAAAAATTAATTTTAAAGAAAAAAAAAGTTAATTACATTTTCAAATTGAAAAATTAATTTTTAGCCAAATAAGAGATTTATATCCAAAGAAATAAATTAGTAACGAAAATTATAAATCTTCTAACAAAAAAATGTTTACCCAGAAAATACAAGTTTTCAGCAAAAATGAATAAAATAATTGAATTTTATACCAAAAAAGACTAATTTTGAACTAAAAAATGAATTCAAGAAAAGGAAAATATTTGAATTTAAAAAACTGGAAGATTATCTAACTTTTTTTAAAAACAAAACTTCCAGTGTTCTAATCTCAACGAAAATTTTGGATTTTCAAGTTAACAAAAAATTTCAAGTAAAATATGAATTTTCTACCAAAAAAGACAACTTTTTATCGGCACACAAGAATTTTGAACTAAAAATATAAATTTTAAAGAATGAATGAATAAGTTACACTTTCCGTTTAAAAAAAAATTAATTTTTAACTTTTTGGTTATAAAATTATTTATTTTTTGTTCATAAGTTTACTACTTTATTTATAGTTAAAAATTTAAATGCTTTGGAGAAAATTCTTCGTTTCCAATTAAAAAATTCAGCATTTTGGTTAATTTTTTTCTTTTTTAACTTAAAAAACTTTCTTTTTTGAAAAATAGCCTCATTTGTTATAACCTAATCTTTTTTGGTTAAAAATACAATTGTTTGTTCAAAAAATTTTTTTTACGTCTCTTTAAAAATTAAATTTTTATACTTAAAGTTTAAATATTCTATTTTCGGTTGAAAATTGATCTTTTTTTTGAAAATTCATATTTTTTTCGTATAAAATTATCTTCCTTGTTGAAAATTCATTTAAAGATTTATCACTTTGGTTGAAAATATAACTATTTTGTTGAAAATTCAACTTTTTTTATTCTTCAAAAATATATTTTTTTTAACTGAAAGTTTAAATGTTCTATTTTTAATAGAAAATTTATATTTTTAGTTGAAAATATAAGTATTTGATTAAAAATTGATCTTTTTTAATTGAAACATCAACCTATTTTGTTAAAAATTCTTTGATTCTTAAATTTAAAGTTAACTTTTTAAATTAAAAAAATCACCTTTGTTGCTTGAAAATTAAACTATTTGGTTGAAAATGAAACTTTTCTTTAAATATACTGTTTGGTTACAAATTTTTAATCTTTCAAGGAAGGTACTCCAGGTGTTCCTCAATCAAACCTACTGGAAAACTTTCCTGGTAATGAAAGATGAATAACCTAATTTTCTCAACCAAAAAAATATATAGGGGGTAAACCACCCTTGCATATATTTTAATTTACGATAAAAATGTTTAAATTCACAGTAAAAAGTTTGAAAAAAATACATTTTGCACTTGAGACAAAAATAAAGTTGACGTGTTTCGCCAAAAAATTTTTTTTTAATTATGGGGTAACTACCCCTAAACACTTTTTTTTTGTTTCTATGATAATATATACTTTCCAAGCACAAAGACAATTGGGAAGATAGTTTTATAAAAAAGGAAGTAAAAGAAAGTCCATCCATTATGAATAAAAAAATTACGTGGGGGTAAACCACCCCTAAATATATTTAAATCTGTGCTAAAAATGTTAAAATTCACAGTAAAAAATTTGAAAAAAATATATTGCACTTGAGACAAAAATCAAGTTGACGTATTTCACAAAAAAACCTGTGAAAAAAAATTAATGGGGGTTTTATAACGAAGAAAATAAAATAAAGTTCATAAAAAATATAAATAAAAAAATCACGCGGGTGTAAACAACCCCTAAATAATTTTAAACCTGCTGGAAATTGTTAAATTCATAGGTAAAATTTTGTTTAACAAATATTTTGCATTTGAGAGAAAAATAAAGTTGTTTTTCTACACAATTTTTTTTTTTAATTAACCGGGGTAGCTACCCCTAAACACTTTTGATTTTGTGTTTATGATAATGTATACTTTCCACACACAAAGACAATTGAAAAATATTTTTACAAGAAAGGAAGCTCGATATTTTATGTGTACGTGAAAAAAATGGTTTATGATATTAAAGAAATAAGAAATAAAGAGTTAGAATGCGAGCGTAGGAAGAGTGTGTGGTACTGCGGTCGCACAGTGGTAAAAAACGGTTTTCTTTGTTCATAAACCTAATATCTCAAGATTGGCTGAACGGAATTAAATGAAATTTAGACTGAATGCAGTTCACGTCACACCTAATAAGGGAAAAATACTCAGAAGATCTAAATGTATTTTCCAAGGCTGGAAAATCCATGGGAAATCGGATACTTTTCATATTTTATGAATAAACTGACCTAAATTTCTTTATTTACATCGACCAAACTAGAATCCAAAGGAAAATTGGTACCTCCAATTTTTCTATTGTATTATAATAAATTTTCCAGGAAAATGAAAAATTGAAGGAAATAATTTTTCTTTGGATTTCACTTTGACCGATGTAAATAAATAAATTTAACTGTTAATATAAAATAATGTATCATTGTTTCTAAAAGTTTAAGTCAGTTTATTCATAAAATATGAGAAGTGCCCGATTTCCCTTGGATTTTCCGGCCTTAGAAAATATATTTGGATCTTGAGAGTATTTTTCCCTTATTAGGTATAACGTGAACTGTATTCAGTTTAAATTTCATTCAATTCCACTCAGCCAAGAGTGAGCGGTACTGGGTTTGTAGCAAGAATGTCTGGTGATGCGTGGTGGAATGATCAAATCCGGAGAGAAATAGACTTAAAAATGATTACAGAGACAAAGAAAAAGAAATTAAATCTACTAGTCAAGGAAAGTAACGATAAAATAAAAACAGAAGAAGATAAGAAAGGGCAAATCGACTGTGAAGGAAGTATGGCGAACAAATTTTAGAAAAAGTCAGTGAATCTCTTTAAAACTCGGTATCCTTACGTTTTGGAAGTCGCTGATTACGACGATCAATTCAGATTTCCGAATCAAAATGGCGGATTCAATATAACGGATCCAATATGGCGGAAAAATTTAGGAAAGTCATTGAATCTCTTTAAACATTAATTTATTTACGTTTTCGATGTCGCTGATTACGATTCCTAATTAAGATTTTCGAAATTCAAAATGGTGAATCCAATATGGCGTACACATTTGAGGAAGTCACTGAATCTTTTTAAAACTGGTATACTTACGTTTTCGAGGTCGCTTATTAGGATAATCAATTCATGTTTTCAAAATTAAAAATGGCGGATCCAATATGGCGGACAAATTTTAGGAAGTCATTCAATCTTTTTAAAACTTGGTATAATTACGTTTTCGAGGTCGCTTATTAAGATAATCAATTCATATTTTCGAAATTCAAAATGGCGGATCCAATATGGCGGACAAATTTGAGGCAAAGTCATTCAATCTTCTTAAAACTTGGTATAATTACGTTTTCGAGGTCGCTGACTACGATAATCAATTTAGATTTTCGAAATTCAAAATGGTGGATCCAATATGGCGGAAAATTTTTAGGAAAAGTCGTTGAATCTTTTTAAAACTTGGTATACTTACGTTTTAGAGGTCGCTGATTAGGATAATAAAAACATATTTTGAAAATTCAAAATGGCGGAATTTTTTGAAGGAAAAGTCATCAAATCGTTTTAAAACTTGGTATACTTACGTTGTCGATGTCGCTGATTACGATAATTAATTTAGATTTTCGAAATTCAAAATGGCGGATCCAATATGGCGAACAAATTTTGGGAAAATCTATTCAATATTTTTGAAACTCTGTATCCTTACGCTTTCAAGGTCGCTGATTATGATAATGAAATCAGATTTTCGAAATTTAAAATGGTGGATCCAATATGGCAGTCTTTTTTTGGGAAAATTTATTCAATATTCTCAAAACTCGGTATAATTTTGTTTTTGAGGTCACTTATAACGATACTTAATTCAGATTTTTACAATTCAAAATGACTGATCCAATACGGTGGGCAAAGTTTAACATACTTAGGTTTTTGAGTTCTCTGAGCACGAAATTAGATCAATAATCGTCAATTTAGATGGATTATTCACTATAATTGACTTTTTTCCGAGACATTAATTTGTTTTTAACAATAATAAACCAATCATTTTTTTAACAATAATAACAAACAATTTACTAAAGTACAAAGCATCGACAACAGTAATTTGATGATTGTGAATTCTCTTTCGTTAAAGCTCCTTCGGCTTTAACGAACAGATTCTCATAACATATCTCGTGCTTCGCATTCGAATCTGTCCCTTAAATTGTATTTTATTTTCATAAATGTTTAAAGCAACGCGCATTCTTAAAAAAAATTTTGTTCTTGAAAAAACGTAATTTTTTTATTTGAAATCTTGAAAAATCTACATTGTGAGTTAAATTTTTTGAATTTTTCTCCAGTTTTTAAATTATTTTGGAATCTTTTCAAAGTTTTTAAATAAATCTTAAACTAACTCGAATATTTTCCAAATTAATCATTGTTCAATTGTCATTTATAAATTAAAATTTTTAAATATTTCTAAATATTTTCTTAAAATTAATTTTTTAGAAAAGCATCAAAATTTTATTTCCAAATCTGTCGGTCTGTCTGTCTGTGTGTATGTCTGTCTGTGAACACGATAACTTCCGAATGAATTGACAGATTCGAATTACCTTTGGTACACTCTTTCAGTGCCCCAAAATAAAGGTCAAGTTCGTTACCCAGCCATTTTGGATAAAAATTCAAAAAGTGAGCACATTTTGAAAAATGTGAAGGCCACTTTTTTTAAGATTTAAAAATTCTACTTTTTGAAGTTTCTTAAAAATATATTTATTTTCCTCATATATAAAATGATAATAAAAAGTAGTATAAAATAATAATAAATGATATACAATTTAAGTGAAAAATTCAAGTGGGAAGCACGAGATACGTGATGAGAATGTGTTCGTTAAAGCCCTAGGAGCTTTAACAAAAGAGAATTCACTATCACTAAATGAGAATGTGTCCTCGAAGCTGGCGGATTTTTCAAATTACTTTTCTACAAGAAGATAGAAGAAATAATTAGCTATTTGTATTTAAATGTATTTTTTGTTTTTAAATTTTGTGTAAAATAGTACATAACATAGAGAACACATATTTTATTTCGTAAAAATCTCAAAATAAATTATGTGGAAAATAACTGTCAATTTAGCGCAGTATGACGAAATAATCGATTAAAAAATTTCAAAATTGACACTGATACTGAAGTTATCATGTAACCTCTCGATCAAATTTACAAAAATCAAAAATAATTGAGTATAAATTTTCCGTAGTGAGCCTGCAATTTTTGACGTTGAAAGGAAAATTATAACTAAGTATTGGAAAATAATCTACTCATTAGTATCTAGTCACTTTACAAAAATTTCTGAGAAAAATGAATTTCTTTATTAACTATGTGCAACTGAACATTTCTACATCGATTGATTAACAAATTATTCTTTTGTAAGCTAGTTATGAAAAATTATTGCAAATTTTAGGGGATGGTACAAAATAAATTCAATGCACATTAACAATTACCAATTTTCTTTAAAAATAAATTTATTATTGGTTTATTATTTATTATTATTGGTTATTATATTTAATTTGTATGATGCTTGAAAGTTGCGGTTTTTTCCCGAAATTTAAAACTATTAGTCTACTTTTTACTTAGAGTGAGTTAAATTAATCTGATCTGACAAAAAAATTATTAACAAAAATTATTATTGTTTATAAATATCTTCTTCTGTAATAATACTATATTGTTGCGGTTTCCTTAGAAAATTTGTAACTTTCAACCAACTTTTGACTTAGTGAAGTGATAAATAATGCAAGTTAAAAAAAATTAAAATCTTCAGTTCCACTTTGGATTTATAGTTATGAAAAAATCAGTGATTCTTAAACTAATATTTTTTTAAAAAAGTATTGTATTTTTTTAAATAAATTATTTCGTCTTTTTTTCTAATTAAAAAAAAATAATTTAAAGAAAAAAAAATCAGACGCAAGAGAATTACAGCTAGAATTTTAGTTCAAAACGCAAAAAATGTAGAATTGCCGCAACTTTCTAGCACTTATCTAAGAGAATATAGTTATAAACAATAATAGATTATTTAAAATATTTTTATTAACTTACATTAATTATTACCTTACTAAGTGAAAAGTAATCAAAAATTGAAAATTTAAGAAAAAATCGCATCTATTTGGTATTGAAATAGATGAAGATTGTTATTAACAATGATAATTTGCTCAAACAATTTCTGTCGCTCTATTTAATGAACCAATTGGTTACCCGATGGAAAAAATAAAAACTTAGTTAAAAAATGTGAGAAAAAACCGCAACTTTCTACAATTAAGCAAAGAGTATATTGTTAACAATAAAAATAAATTGTTTACATAACAATTTTTGTCAAACTTAAATTAATTGTTATTTTAGTATATTTGAAAAATGTACAAAAGTAAAAATTTAAAAAAAACCACGACTTTCTATCTCGATTTTAAGAGAAAATTGCTGAAAACAATAATAAATTGTAAGAAAAAAATATTATGCATCTTATTATCTCTATAAACCAGTATTTTATGTATTAAAAATAATTTTCAATTTAAAAAAATCCTATTGGACAGATTTATGGGGTTGAGGTTTAAAACATAATAATTTTTTCGTTTTCTGTATTATTCGTATTCGTATCATTAAGAAATCAACAATATAGATTTTTAATAACAATTTATTTAGATTTCGTAGAAAATTGAACTGCTTTGTAGAAAATTCAAATTTTGTTTGTTTGTTAGAAACTAAGTTTTGTAGATAAAAATGCAACACTTTTATTAAAAAACTAACTAATCAATTAAAAATTTATAAAATTTTTATTTTTTAGTAGGAAATGAATCTTCTTATCTGAAGACTCTACTATTCGGTTAAAAATTTATTTATTTTGTTGAAATTTCTCTTTTTTGTTAAAAAAAAAACAATCTTGGTCTTTTTGGTAGAAAAATAATCTTCGTTGAAAAATTCGGCTTTTTGGCTTAAAACTTCAAAATTTTGGATAAAATTGTTTTTCTGTATTGCCTGAAAAATATTTCTTTGTTGAAAATTCAACTTTTATGGAATATTCGTTTTTTTTATTTTAAAATTCATATTCAATGCAACTTTTTTTTAATCTGTTTCAGTTAGAGACTAAATTATTTTGTTGAAAATTCATCTTTTTTCATTAAAAGTTAAACTTCTTTATACATTCTTGATGTAAGATAAAACTGATAAAAGCAATAAATTAAAAAATGTTCAAGAAAAATTTTAAGTGAAAAG
>JAAAKG020134271.1:0-13899 GCA_010014905.2 Druon quercuslanigerum | reverse complement strand
AGACCTATACTTCGTCGCAATGGAAACTTGTGCCCTATCACTTCCTTCTTTCTATTTTTTCACACCACAGTCACTCATTGCAAAATTTTTTGGATCCATTCTAACAAACTTTTTATGATTTTTTAATTTACGTGTCTACACTATGTGACACCATGACATAACAACAAACAAATTCAAATTATCGCGCACACGCCCTTTCCACCTCGGTGTCGCGGCTCAGTGCCATCTGCGATGGGCAACCCAACTAATTTGGCACCCCTCATTGCCTCTCATGCCTCGCGCCTAAGTTCTGAAAATTCGCCATTTCTCACTACAGGAGTTGACCGAGCCTGAAGCTGAGCAACAGAGTTCGCAAGCCAGCATTTGAGTAGTGGGGATGAATCTACGAAAAACACCCCCTCTACACCTTTAGGCGCCATATCCGTGACCTTCACATATATAACTAATGGGCTTTTATTTTAAATATGGGTTGTGTTTTCTATACGCCACCTAGCGGTAGTAAAACTCATTTATCTGCTAGTAGAGGGAAACTCGATGATTATGCTCTCTTCTTCAGGAGGGAAAACGGCTGATTATGCTCCTGTTTTTTGATTATGCTCCTATTTTTTGATTATGCTCCTATTTTTTGAATAGTTATGTCATCCTCTCCTTCTTTCACAGCGAGAAGGAGAGAGAGAGAGAGGGAGAAAGAGAGAGAAAGAGAAGCATATGTGTCGCCATCTGTTTCATTTTTACGCGCGGCTCCGCCGCCATGTTATGGAAGGAGACAGAATGTCTTACTCTCTTTGTACAACATGGCGTCACTTATTTCTAACGTCATCAGGGCGAGTTTTGAGTAGGCTTGGTTGGTCTCGTTTCCCTCTACTAGCAGATTAAATAGTATATGCACCTCGGGGAAACCAGGCGATTGCACCTCGTACGAGTTGAGCCAGGCATAATCGCCTGGTTTCCCGCTCGTTGCATAATCTACTATTATGTATATATTTATATAAAATGTGCCCAAATGATAATTTATAGAAAAGGCTTAATTATTAGTTGAAACTACTTGTTGGTAACAAGACTTATAAATTTAGATCTAAGATAAAATTTAGTATACTTAATAGATTAGACTACGCGACCACCCAAGCTTTAGCTAGTATAGGTTCTTATGTAAAAATCTAAAAATGCGCATAACTCGTGAAAGGGAGCAGCTAGAATTTTAAATTCAACTGATTTTTAATGTCAAAACGATGTAGAAACTTTCTGCGTTAGCAGATTCTGGATCAATTTTAGTCTTTAGTTTTTTTGTTTCTTTAGTTTAGAAAATTAATCTTCTTGATTAAAAATTTAACTACTTGGTTGAAAGTTAAACTAATTTTTCTTCGCTGGAATGGCAGTTTTTTATCTACTTAGCTAAAAGGCAATGATCATTTTGGTTTGTACTAAATACATTAAAAACCGTCACTATCCTACTCTCAGTCACTATCACTACCCTAGTCGACAAGATAACATCAAAACAGATTCAATGTACTTTGTTGAAAATTCATTCTATTTATTGCTTGAAAAATCAACTGTTTTGTAAAACATTCATTTTGTTAGTTTAAGTGTAATTTTTTTGGGTCGAAATTTCATCTTATTTCGTTAAAAAGACAACTGTTTTGTAAAAACTTAATTTGGTTTGGTGGAGAATTCAACAATTTTGTAAAAATTATTCTTTTTGTTAATATTTTTGGTGTTAGAATATTAACTATTATATTTTCCGTTTAGAAACTATTTTTTTGGTAGAAAATCAAAATTTTCAACTGCAAATCCAATTATTCCATGCTTGGTCGCAAATGAATAACTTTTTGTTTATATATTTGTAACTGTTTGGTTTAAGATTAATCTAGTATAGTGGAAAGTTCAACTATTTTGTTTCAACGTCATCTTTTTTGGCTGAATTCGATTATTTTTGATTAAATTGTTTTTTAAATTTTGGGTTAAAATATCAACTGTTATATTTCGTGTTGATAATTAATTTTTTTTGTTAAAAATTAAATTACTAAATTGGACTTCCTTGTTAAATTTATAAAAATATTTATTATTTTAGTCGAAACTTCAAGTATTTTTTTGAAAGTTTAATTATATTGTTAAAATTGAAATGTTTTATTGAAATAAATTTTATTTTGAAAAATTTATCTTTGAAGGTGAAAAATTCAGCTTTGTTAGTAAGAAATTGAACAATCTCAGAAAAGTTCTAAATAAAAAAAACATCTTTAATGCTTAAATATTCAACTGTCTTCTAAACTTTTTACATTCTCGTCCTAATGAGAAGATATTGGTTTTATGTCAAATTTCACTTTGCCAGTTTTCATTCAATCTCCACGTTTTCAGACGATTTTTACAAAGGAGTCCGCCAGTCAGTCTGTCTGTCCCTCTGCAGTCTGTATTCTGTATTCTGTAGTCTGTAGTCTGTAGTCTGTATACTGTAGGCACGATAAATTTTGAAAGATTGATCAGATTGGATTCTCCTTTGGCAGACTTTTATAGGACCTAAAAAGAAAGAACGAGTTCGTTAACCAGCTATTTTGGATGAAAATTCAAAAAGTGAGCGCATTTTCAAAGAATTTGGAACTATTTTTTTCAAAATTTGAAAATTCTATGTACGGCTATTTATAGTACTCGGAAACTCAAACAATTTAGCATAGTGATGTTTTTAGATAAAATGAATTATAGAGTTATAGAATTTTCAAAATCCAAAAAAAGAAACCAAAATTAAAATTTCAAGCCAAACAACGAATGATATCCAAAAAAAGTCGAGAAACGAAAATCGTTGATTTTTAAAAGTTCGATAAGTGTATCGTGACAACTTTTTGACTTTTGTCGAAAAGTTGAAAATTCAAATTTTGATCATACAAAAAATAATGAAAACTAAAAAATTCCATTTTGTGGTCAAACTATGCATGATGCGAAAAAAATCAATTAAAATTTTGCGCCCTGAAAGTCGTAAAAACAACATTAAAAATAAAAAATTAAAGCTTTGGACCAACGGCACAAGCTATGAAAAAATATAGACAAAAGTTGCTCTTGCAAAAATAGCGTAAATTCATTCGAATTTGTCATAAATAATTTTTGATAGGACACGTAGTTTTCGTTTTAATCGTAAACAATAACATTGAAAATAAAATTTTGAATATCTACAAGTTGGTTATAAACTCTAAATTTAAAAATATGTTAGAAGTAAAAAAATTAACTTTTCGGAAAAAACACTTTTTTGCCTAAATTACATCTACGTTGAATATAAACAAATTAACTTTATGGAAAAATGACACAAGTTGCAGTAAAATGTTAAATAATAATTTTTATTTGAATAGAATTCGCATTTTTTTAAATTATGAAAATAATACAGTAAAAATACTTTTGTTAAAGAATAATAAAAAAAAACAGAATTAAAAAGGACATTGTACATTATTTTTCAATATCTGAATAGACCGTGGTACAGAAATAAATGTAATATACATTTTATATAATAGAGTTGAGCATAATGTTGAAAAGTTCGCATTTTACAAGAAATCAAGTGCGAAGCATAAGACACGTGATAAAAATGTGTTCGTTAAAGCTTAAGGAGTTGTAACAAAAGAGAATTAACATTCACCAAATGACAGTTTTCGATGTTTTGACCTTTAATTTTAAAAGGCTTGCGCACAAATAACCGAGAGCAAAGCGCGAGATAAATAAATTATCGAACGCGAAGCGTGAGACAAATATATTATCGAGCGCGCCACGCGAGAGCCAAAACTCGCGCGCCAGGCGCTTAAGCTCGCGAGCGTAGCGAGCCGATTTTTTTTGTTGGATTAAAGATTCGACTAGTTGATTAAAATTTCCACTTGAAATCTCAAGCGTTTTATATTGCATTTATTGTGGAATCTATAAATAAATTTTATTTAAAACAATTAATTCTCCTACTTTAATGAAAATATTTCCCAGTTTTGAGAGCATTTTGGAATGTAAAGTCTGTTAAATTATTATGATTGTATGTATTTTGGTTTATTTAAATCGTTCATATTTGTGACGTCACTCTGGAGAGGGAGGGGGCTAATCTTTAGGTAATAATATGTGTTCAAAAAAGCGTGACGTAGTTTTTGGACGGCCCCTTACAGGAATAATATTCTTGGAAAAATTCACATATGAGAATAAAAGAATTTAAAAAAAATAAAAATTATTTTTGCAGTTTGCTGTGTCTGCGGAAGGTGAAGCGATACAAAGTGGTGGAGTTCGTGGGTTGGGAACAGATATAGCAATTGTTTCTTCGATGGTATTTTTGGCACAGTTTTTACTTTCTTGTTGTTTAGGAACCATTGTAAGTATATCAGGAACCACTACAGCAGTTGTTGGTGTTGCAAGCACATTGGCTGCTTGCGGGGCATTGTCAGCTACTCAAATCATGTACTTGGATCTCTAAAGTTCTCGACAAACAGGAAAAATTGTTATTTTACAAGGAAAAAAGTTATTCCTCTTGTCTTTGTGATTTTATCGCGATTCAATGTGCATAAAATTTGCATTTTAATTTATTCAGCGAAGCGTATGTCAGAAAATTGTTCCAAGAATTACGGAGATTGCGAAATTCGAAAGATTTAGTAAGAATATTAAATTTCAGTCAAACGAAAAACCTCGGTATATAGTAAAATGAAAACATTAGATTTCCAATTGTAAATTTATTAATTGTAGATATAATGCACAAATTTCCTCCTATTGCAAGAATATTTTTGATAAAGCTAGAAAAGGCCTAAAAATAATGTTGTGTCTGAATGTGTAAATAATAAACTTTACTCTTTAAGTTTCTCGCTGAACTAATTTTTAAGAAAAGTAACACCAATTTCATTTCAAATCCTGCAAAACTTTAAGAAAAGTATAGGTCCTGGTGTCCAAATGATTTTTTATTTCGACGTATCCTTCTAGAGTGAAAATAAAGGGACATGGACTTTACAGTTCGATCATAAAATTTCGTTTTTATTTTATCTTTCAATTGATCATAAAAAACTCTTTTAGTTTGAAAAATTACAAAAAGGCTAGATAGTATCTACTATGTATCGCCTAAATTCCGTTCTGGGTGAACCACTGCTTTAAGTTCAAAGAAACTAATTTTTTAAGGATGGAATTTTCGAATTTTGATCGGAAAAAACTAAAGGTATTAAAAATTGTTTTTTATTTATGATTGTAACCAATGCAAGAACAAAGATCCAAAGTGTTTGTTGCAGAATTTTTCTAGATGTGAAACATTTTATTTGATTTTTTTTTGCCTTTCGTTGTTTCTGAGAAAAAATTGAAAATTTTAGTTTACAAAAATAATTTTACTCAATGTGAAGCACTTCTTTAGCATAATCGAAAATCAGAAGATGTAAGGTTGGCTTTTAGAAAAAATATACTTTTGAGACTGTTAGAGAAGCAGCCGTTATTTTATAATTGCTTAAATTTTTTTGTTTATTCAAAAAATCAATAATTCCCATGCCGAATAAAAAAAGAAAATCCCGAATATTTTATTTTTCTAGAATTTGTAGGTAATCATTAAATGGTTGCAGAAAATTACAAATTAAGTTTGTGATAAATTTGTAAAATACGTGTACCTTCAATTTCAATCTAGAATGATATTTAAAAAAAAAAACGTTTTCACAACCTAACTGAACCTCTCTCCATGATTTGAAATGGAATTAGCCATAAGATAATGAAAATGTATAATAATATTTAATTGTAAAAAAATAAAACGATCAAAGTATTAAAGTCAATGTTTAAAAAAATAGTCTCGAAAAAATTATTTTATAGCTTTTGTTTAGAAGTAAACGTACTATGGATTGATGATTTCTAGGAAATTAGAATACAAAATAGTTATAAAGCTATATATTTTATATTTAGTAGAAGTACGAAGAAAAATGTCCAGAAAATGTGCAAAATTTTAGCAATTTATTAAAGATAATTTTTTTTCTATTGATGCGGAATCTTCATGTACCCCCTTCATTCATTTAAATTGAATGGCTAAAATAAATACCTGTAGATGGTTATTTTTCGCGACCTCATCCAGTAATCAATTATGTTTCTTTGACATATGTTTTAAATCTATAATTTTTTAATTTCTAAAACATTAAAATTGTTTTAAAATAATCCTTTGTTATATTGCTTTACATTTATAGTAAGGGCTCTAATAAAAATTCTCTCTTTTAAACATGACCACAATTTTATTTACAATATATCAATTAAAAAACTTGTGATAAAAATAATACATGAGAAAATAAGATCTTTATATTTTAACTACTATAAGGGTACGCACTGTAAAAAATAATGTCTTCATTAACCAATGATCAAGGTTGATATTGCTATTCATGGAAACATAAATATATAATTACTACATTAATCTATAACACAAGAATAATTTCCGAAGTATTCAACTTTCAGTTTAAAAAGTATTTGTTTAAAAAATCTTTCAAGAATTGAGATTATGCTAACACGAAATTATGTAAAATAAATAAAAAATACTGATTTACATGTTGAAAAGTTACTACCATAATAATATACTGGTAGATTGTATAGCAAGCGAGATACAGTCAAATGTCAACGAGCATGAAGTTTGCCGCGTGAGCATAGCGAGCATGAAAAATCATGTGAGTTGGTAAACAACGTATCCCGCTCATTTCACATGATGGTTTGCCTAATCACTGCAGGCCGGAACGAGCAACTATGTTCGTTTAGAAGAATCTAAGTTGCACGTTGAAGGGTACCTGTCGGATGCGCAATCGCAGAGAGCAGAGGTAAATGGTGCAAGCGCACGACATCATTTAGTTCTCTAGCGAATTAGGTGCCCATTTGGTTTGTAAAAATGTGATTTTTTGGTTCAAACGTCCACAATTTTGAGAATTTTTAACTTATTTTAAAAAGCTCGTGTCAGGCCATAGCCAAAGATTTACCAAATACAGAAATATTTTGTTTTTTCAGAATCATCCAGTCAAATCTGAGAAAGCATGCCACAAAGTCGGGTTCAATTTTTTTATGGAGGCGCAGTTGAGGTTATCACAAGGACACAATTGTCAATGAATAAATAATTACAATGTATCGATTTTTAAAGAAAAAATGTACGAAAATAATACAACAAACCGCGTCTCAATATCATGCTTATTTTTTTGCAATCCATCCTCAAAAATACGCTCGAAAATCGAGCGCGTAACTAGAAGACCCCCTTAAGGCAAACCAAAAATTAAAATTTTAGCCTACAGGAACAGAAACACCACCATGATGCTCTCTCCCTGAACCCAAGAATATTGTAAAGGTCAAAATGCAAACCAATTGCAAACAAACATAAAATAGAAATGACCTCCAATCCAAATGAGCTAAATTAAAATTGAACCATCCTTAATGAGATTAACATGAAATTAAAAATCCTAATTAACGTCCAATAAATCCAACGAACATATTTGGACAATCAGCACCAAATGTTTCCATTGCAATTTGAAAAAAATTCCTCTTCTTCTCTAAAAAATAAAAGAAAAAGAGCTTATCCCTTTGGACAAAAACAAAAAAAGAGGAAAGAAAAAATGATAAGTTAACTAAATCCCCTTCCTTCTTTTTTAAAAAAAATCACTTGTATATAATTTTTTTTAAATTTCTTTTGTCTTTTTTGTTCTTTTTTTATTATCAAATCACAAAAAAAAATTTAAATATAGTCACAAACGTTTTGAAACTCCCTGAAACCCAAGAAAGTTGTAAGGGTCGAAAGGCAAACCAATTGTTAACAAACTTGAAATAGAAATTCAAGTCAGCCCAATTAAAATTGCAGAATCTTAAATGAGATTAAAATCAAATTTTAAATTCTAATTAACTTACAATAATCAAGTAAATGAGTAGAATTCCTGAAAATAAAATCAAGATTCTAACGAACGAATTTGGACAATCAGCATAATATCTTCATAAAAAGAACTTCTCCCTTTAGACAAAAACAAAAAAAAGAGGAAAGAAAAAATGAGGGTGCAACTAAATCCCCCTTCTTCTTTTTCAAAAAAAATCACGGGTCAATAATTTATTTTTTATTTCTTTCGTCTTTTTTGTTTGTGGTTTATCAAACAAAAAAAAAACATTTTTAAATATAATGATCAAAATTTAGGAACTCATACAGCACCCTCATCGAGGCAAACAAAAAATTAAAATTTAAGCCAACAGGAACAGCAATATCACCATGATACTCTCTGCCTGAAACCCAAGAATGTTGTAAAGGTCGAAAAGCAAACCAATTGTAAACAAACCTGAAATAGAAATGACCTCCAATCCAAGTCAGCTAAATTAAAATTGAATTATCTTAAATGAGCTTAACATGAAATTGAAAATCCTAATTAACGTCCAATAATCAAGTTAATGAGCAGAATTCCTTAAAATAAAATCGAGAATCTAACGAAAGAATTTGGACAATCAGCACAATATGCTCCCATTGCAATCTGAAAAATCCTCTTCTTCCCTAAAGAAGAAAAGAAAAAGGTCTTCTTGTGTTGGTCAAAAACAAACAGAAAAAGAAATAAGAAAAAAGGAAGAAGAGAATTTTTTTCAGATTGCAATGGGAACATTTTATGCTGATTGCCCATATTTGTTGGTTGGATTCTTGATTTTATTTTCACGAATTCTACTCATTAACTTGATTATTGTACGTTAATTAGGATTTTAAATTTGATTTTAATCTCATTTCAGATTCTGTAATTTTAATTTGGCTGACTTGGATTGGAGGTCATTTCTATTTCAGATTTTTTTACAATTCGTGTGCCTTTTGACCCTCACATCATTCTTGGGTGTCAGGGAGAGAGCATCATGATTGTGTTGCTGTTCCTGTTAACTTGAATTTTAATTTTGGTTTGCCTTAATAAGGGTTCTGTATGAGTTATGAAATGTTATTAATTATATTTAAAATTTTTTTCTTGTAGTTTGATAATAAAAAGAAAAACAAAAAAGACGAAAGAAATAAAAAATAAATTATTTACATGTGAATTTTTTTAAGAGAGAAGGAAGGGGATTTGGTTGGTTGCCTTCTCATTTTTTATTTCCTCTTTTTTATTATTTTTGTTCGAAGGGATTTTATTTTTAGGAATTCTGATTATTAACTTCTAATTATTAATTAAAAATTAATGAAATGTTTATGTTTATTGTTGGACTGTATATAGGTGGCATGATATTAACCAGCTAATTAAAACAGTATTGTCTTCATGTCCCTCTGGATCTTGAATCTCCATTCTTATGCATCGGTTCAGATTTTTGAAATCATAATTATGAATTGGAAACTTAACATTCCTTTTGACAGCCACACATTGATTTTTCGACATTCAAACGATGCGCCGATCGAATCGAAAAATTCGTACCGATGATAGAGCGCGTCGAATTTTATTTGTCGACATTCAAGCACATAGCCAATCGAATCGCCAACACCGTTTGTTGAAACTTTTTTTAAAAATATGTCCGGGATGCGTCGCGTCATAGTCATTCCTAGAAAATTAAGAATTTTTATCAGGATCCCTAAATAAATGGTTTTAGTAACAAACGCGCATTACCTACGAATACAGTAAAAAAGTACCAGATGCCTATACTATATTTTTGTGCAAAATTGCCACATTTCCCCTGTTTTAAAAGCATTTTAGGCTGTGAAGTCTGTTATATTAGTACGTTTTGTGTTTTAATTTAGGCGTTTATCAAATAAAATCGAAGACGAAATATAATTAAAAACAGAGAATAGCGAATCTTTTTTACATTCTTATCAGAGAAGGTATAAGATTTGTGTAAAATTTGACCCTCCCGCCCAGTTGTTGTCAAATGTCCGCACGATAAATTTCGAAATCCGAAAAACACGTTTTTACGAATGTGTCTATCTCTCGGTCTGTCTAGCTGTCTGTCATTTTGTCTGTCTGTTTATTCGTGAATGTTTTTTTTTTGTTAGCTCGATAAATTTCGAAAGAAGTGACAGATTGGATTGTCCTTTGGTACACTCTTTTAGTATCGTAAAACGAAGGTTAAGTTTGTTGGCTAGCCATTTTAGATCAAAATTAAAAAAATGAGCACATTTTGAATATTTTTGAGATCCTTTTTTCAAGATTCAAAGATTTTCTGCACGGATATTCATAGTATTCAAAAAGACGAACAGTTTATCCTGTTGACTTTATTTGATACAAGCAAAATTTACCAGAGATGTAGAATTTAAAATATTCCAAAAAACACACTAAAATGTACATTTCAAGCCCCCCCCCCAATACACACACATTAATCGAAGTTTCTTGGGACTGTTGTTGTATCTATAGACTGTCCACCCTAGACGCTTTGAGAGTCTCTTTTATTAAATTATTAGATGGAGAAATAGGACACCACAACTGCGATGTAGAACACGCTCCGGTAGATAATTCAATTGACTAAGCCTGGGTTACTGAGGCAGTTAAAAAATTGTAAGGCTTATGTAAAGACGGTATCTATAACGTTTACATCCTACAAATCAATTCTAAAATGAGAACATTCAGTTTTGAAAAAATGGCACAAGTTACAATAAAACGTTTATTGACAACAATTTTTTTTAAAGAATGCACATTTTTTAAAGAGACAATGAAACTACTTCTGTGTTAATACCAATGCATGTTATAAAAAGTAATAATATACATTTATGGTAATGATATACAATTTGAGGAACGAACTCGAGTGCGAAGCACGAGATACGTGATGAGAATGTGTTCGTCAAAGTCGAAGGAGTTTTAACAAAAGAGAATTCACAATCGCTAAATTTCTGTTGTCAATGTTTTGACCTTTTGTTTAAAAAAATCTGTGCACAAGTGTTTTTTAAATTATTTTTTTTTCATGAAAAAAGTTCTCCTTTCGCGCGGCTGGGAATCGAACTACAGCACTTCCGATTGCCGGTCGGGTGCTTTCCCGTTAAGCTACTAGAGAGATCAAGAGAAAATCCTTTTTCAGAAATACACGACATTATTTTTCTAGCTGTTACAAGTCAAGTTTTTTAAGCAATCTGTATTATCATCAGGGAATGACAGAATCGAACTACAACACTTCCGATTGTCAGTCGGCTGCTTTCCTATTAAGCTTCTAGACAGTTCAATCAGAATCAAACGATTAAATTTGGACAACCACTATAAAATGTTTCTATTGGTATTTTTGAAAGATAACAATTTTCCTAAAAAAGAAAAGAAAAAATTATTTTTTGAACAAGAATAAAAAGAGGAAAGTAAAATTAGAAGGCAACCGAACCAAATTCCCTTTCTTCTCTTTTTTATTTCTTTCGTCTTTTTTATTTTTATTGATATGAAATCGCGATAAAAATCATTTATCAAAAATAATCAGCTGCGTTTTTACTGTGATTTTATAATAATAAAACAAAAAGCATTATGTAAATAAAAGAGAGAAAGAAGGGGATTTGGTTGGTTGTCTTCTTATTCTTCTCTCCTCTTTTTTATTTTGAAACAACATTTTTTTTTATTCTTTATTGGGAAAATC
Organism: Druon quercuslanigerum; assembly: GCA_010014905.2. Taxonomy (NCBI): domain Eukaryota; kingdom Metazoa; phylum Arthropoda; class Insecta; order Hymenoptera; family Cynipidae; genus Druon; species Druon quercuslanigerum. The sequence goes on along the minus strand of JAAAKG020134271.1, from coordinate 2,433 downwards.
TTTGTCTTTTTCAAATTTCAAGATCAACATTTTATGGTGGTTTTCTAAATTTAGTCGTTGAATGCTTAGATTTATTTTTAGGAATCCTGCATATCAAATTAAATCTTTATTTTATTCGCCATCCAATCATTAAACTTTGCATTTCTATTAATTCGGCGAAATTCAAAGCGTTCAATAAGAAAATTTAATTGCAATCCACCGACAAATCTCGAGACATAGGAAAATGCAAACATTAGATTTCTAACTTGTTAAATTGTAGGTATATTGCATAACTTTCTTTCCATTGCAAGAATATTTTTGGTAAAGATAGAGTCTACTTGAATAAACTATTAAAAATACAAAGTGTCTAAGTACACAAGTATATGTTCTTTGAACACATTTAATTTTTTTTTTATTTTAAATTAAAATATTTCATTTTGATTTTTACATGAAAATGCAGCTTATTGTATATAAGTTTAACTACTTTTTTACGAATTCATTTCTTGTTTTGAAGATTCATAATTTTCGTAGAAAATGCATCTGTTTTGTTTGAAAATTAAACTACTTTTTTTAAACTTCATTGCAGTGGTGTAAAAAAATATTTTTTCCGCCTAAAGATTTATCTACTTGCTTAAAAATTAACATTTGCGTGGAAATTATATATTTTTTGGTAGACAATTGAAGTGTTTTGTATAGAACATTTTCTTTTTCCGAAATTGAACCGTTTGGTAGAAAATTCAATAATTTCATAAAAATTAGCAGATTGTTTAGACTTTGCTTTAATGAAAAATGGTAAATGTTGAAAAAATTCTTCATTAGTTATTGTAAATGGTCAGCTGAAGTTTTTTGTAAAACTGCATTAAAATTCTTTTATGTGTAATATTGTGCAAATATTATTTATATGTGATGTTGCTTAATTTATATTTATTCAATGTATGAGGCGCAGATAAATTTCCGAAATATTATTAAATCCATTTTAAAAATAAAAGTGTTTATTATAAATAATTGAAGATAGGTTCAAGTATTTATTTTCATACAATATTAGAGTTTCGAAGAGAAGAAGATGAATTTTCTACCCAAAATTATAAAATGTCAACGAGAATGTTCATTTTCAATCAAATAAAAATAAAATAAATAAATGAATAAAATAAGTTTTTACCTCAAATATGCGAAAATGTTTAAAAAGTTTTTTTTTTAAAAGTAGGTTAACTTTCAACAAAGGAGTTGTATTTTTAACTTAAAAATATGAACTTAAAATAAAGATTATAATAGTTGATATTTCAATAAAAAATATACATAAATTTAAAGTAAAAAATAATTGAATTTAACTAAACCAAATCGGTTTGAGCGCACCTATGGCGCACGTATGTTGGATCTCGCGCTTCGCACTCTATAATATATGTATCTTGCGCTTCGAGCTCGGTCTCTATACTTCCTTCACTTTCGTGCGCAAGCCTTTTAAAATGAAAGTTCAAAGCATCGACGACTGACATTTGGTAACTGTGAATTCTCTTTTGTTAAAGCTCCTTGGGCTTTAACGAACACACTCTCATCACGCATCTCATGCTTCGCACTTCATTTTGTCTAAAGTTAAAACTTTTCTACAAGACGTTCAAATCTATTATATCAAATATTTGTTCATTATTTCAGACTAATTTCAATTTTCAGCATGCATAAAACCTACTGAAATAAGGTTAGGTAATCTTCTCTTACTGAAATAATAAGTTGTGCCAACTATTTAGTTTATAAGTTATGTTACTGAAATTTTGTTAGTTAGAAGAACCATTTTATTAGTTGCTGGTAATAATTAAATAGTCACTTCACTGGAATTTACGAATTTCATAGGATTCAAGTAATTCAAAGCATTTATGGAATTCACGGAATTCAAGAAATTTATGGAATTCACGGCACATGATGAACTCAGAGATTTCACGTGATTTATGAATACCTTGATTTTCGCAAATTCATTGAATTCCACGAATTCGATGAATTCCGTGAATCGCGCATATCCCGTGAATTCTTTGATTTTAGTAAATCCCTTGAATTCCGCGAATTCACTAAAATCACGGAATTTACTGGATATGCAAAAACGCGGAATTCATGGAATTCACGGCATTCGCTGAATTTAGATAATTCATGGAATTTATGGAATGCAAGAAATTCACGGAATTTATGGGCTTCACGAAATTTTTGGAAGTCCATTTATTCCATGCATTCCCTGAATTCGTTGATTTCATAAAATTCCATGAATTCCTTGCACACCGCAAATGAATTCTGTATAATCAATCAATTTCATGAATTCAAGGAATTTCGAGAATTCCTTAAGTTTCGTAAATTCTATGAATTCTACAAATTCCTTGAATTTATGAATTCTAATAATTCTACAAATTCCTTAAATTCATGAATTCTATGAATTCTACAAATTCCTTGAATTCATGAATTCTAATAATTCTA
>JAAAKG020134270.1:0-36719 GCA_010014905.2 Druon quercuslanigerum | reverse complement strand
TAATAAAAAAATATATGTATATATATATATATATATATATATATATATATATATATATATACATCCACTGAATCTATTTTACCTTGCTTTGAAGTCACAATCGAAATTCAAAATCATTATATTTTGGGCTACAAAATATAATTCAAATGCCCTTAGAGATATTTTTCTCAAAAGTGCAAAAGTTTTTATATTAGCTTCGACAATTAAAAATTTAAAAAGAGAGATCAAAATAAAATCTTATGAAGTATTAAATTTCCGATTTAAAAAATCGAAAAAACACTGATTCATATAAGATAATCGTAGGCATTTGCCTAATTATTATGATATATTCCTTACTTACCAATAGAAATGAGAATAACGTTCAAAATTAGGACCAGAGTACAAAGAAACCTCATTTTTTATTAAATTTGGAATAGGCTAAATAATTAAATATCAGGTGATGCGAATTTATATACTGTTCCGAGATATTTGCTGATCTCCCGTATACGATTATAAACTTTCGTATATGAGTTCGCTTTGGGGCTTGGTGTTGTAGAAAATGTTAACCATAATCACGTTATCAATTAACTAGAAGTTAAACTGTCGCAAGTGTATAAATATTTTACGTTGAGAAACTCACTCTTATGTCGAAAGTTTAACTACTAATCTAATTTCTTTACAGACTTTTTCTCGAGTAAACCCGATTCTTCGTCATAAGTAGGGGCTAAGTCAATTGAATGGTGAGATAAGGATGTTTTAAGTTCATTTAATGGGATGTGTGAAATCTTTTGCGATTTCGGTTCTTATTCATTTCTACGTAGGTGGTTCTATCAATTCTTTGAAGGTTGTTGTTTGACCATTCGATCAGCTCCAAGGAGAACGTTAGGATAATGATGGAATAGGTTTTGATTGCCCCGAGTTGACCTACCGAGTAACTAATTCCCTTTGGTCTCCTTATCAGAAATGATGGCTGTGAGGCATTTATAAATTGTTGGAAGCCAGTCTATTGGTCTAAATTCAGATGGATATAAGCGTCTGCATTTTTAGAAAACAATTATTTACAAAAATTCTGTCTAGTACGGTTTCGATAGGGGTTTTCACGCCTTTATGATTGGTCCTTTACGTATTTTTTCAAAAAATAATTTAAAAATTAATCTTAAAAAAAGCTTAAATTTTTTCCTATAAGATTATGTAGATTAGAAAGTTGTATTCCAATTTTTAAATTATGAAAATATTAAGTACTAGATGGCAAATTACTCAAAAATTCTTAAAAGTCAAAAAAATCTACGGTATAAGACCACTATTAATCAATCCTTTTATTTTATTATGAAATTGAATTTTAAAACTTTGTTACTTTGTGTGTCAGTTATATGATGTTTTTATTTATATTGTCAAAAGTGGAGTAATAGCCACGAAACAAAAATATCGCCATATATTCGGCTTTTATTGTAGCTTGGATTTCTCAACTTCTAAAATTAAAAAATGAATTTAAAGATTAAATGTAATTTTAAAAACAATTTTCGAACATCAGCTACCATACCCACCCTATGCTTTCTTTAAAGACATTTTTTTACTGACTACGAACCCTTAATAAGGTAGAAATAATCAAAGAATAACAAATGAATCAATCCTTTTAAGATGAATCCTTTCAAGACGCTAAATAAGCGCTGTATTTCTGAAGGATTACGAATTCGATTTCCTACACTATTTAAAGAATTCAAAATTTCTGCTTTATCTACGAATAAACTCAGTCAACTGCAAGATATACCAGCGTCGAATTTAGATGTTTTTGCAGATAAAAACGTTCATGATGCTGAAACTAATGACATCATCATGTCAAATGATGATGATGATCGAAACATCTTCATCAAACAAATATTAAAAATTTATCAGTAAAATTAATGCAGAAATTTACATAATGGTAGTCGAAGTTTCATTTGACTATTGTTGTAACTAGACTCTAGAACCACGAGTTTGACTTCTACTTAATTGATAAGAATAAACTAATTAAAATTGTTTATCTCTGTAGGCCTTACACACTCACGCATATACGTGATTTATGCTCAAAGAGGGGAAGACCGAAAATATCTCAGAACAGTATATATGCACGAACCATCTGATAATTTAATAGTTTCGCTACTTTAAAAATTCTGCGCAAATTTTGTTAATTACATTTAAATAAAAATGGAGATCCTTTGTACTCTGGTCTTAATCATGGCCGTTATTATTATTTCTCTTGGTATGTAAGGAATAAATTAACCACATTTTGCATATTGAGTGTGTTGGAACATCTTTTATACAATATATTGATTATTATTTACATCATTTGTTTATTACTTTACTATCATTAAAAAACTTTCGATTATTGAGGGGAAAGTATAAAGTTTTCTTTTCGGAACCCAAAACTTAAAACAAAAGATAATGCAGGTTTTTCAGAGTATTTAAGTAAGTTTTTAAAGCAACTGGTAGATTTTGCAGCACTAGATCCTTCTAAAAATACAATTTTAAGTTTTAATTCTGACAGTAAAGTCACGTAAAATTTTTTTAGTAAATAGATATGTATTTATTCATTTGAAATTAATTGCTGGTAAATAAATTATGCTAGTGGAGATGTCTTTACCGACTTAAAGGCTTTACAATAGCACGCTATCAGTGTGCAAATAAAATACAATATTTTTTACAATCTTGTTCTTATACTAATTTCTTTACAACTGAAGGTTTATTATTTTTTAATTATAAAAAATGTTATATCGTATTATATGTTATATTCAAATATATTTTGAATCCAAAGATATTCTAATTTTTATTACTAGTCAGCGAAAGATGAAGGGAATCCTAAATTATTGTACCTGACTTATATGCAATATAATGGCATAATCAGGTTCCAATTTTACGATATTTGATGGATTTTCAACATAACGAAGTCATAAACATTTCTTGTCTTTACACAGAAATATCATCTGGCATGCCGCCCAAAACAAGGGATTTGCTAGCCAATTTTGGCCTAACTGACGAAACTGAGAATCGCCAAGGTAAACGCAGTTCAAATAAAAATGAATAACAGAAGTATTAAATAATTGAAACTTTTAATTCCAGCAGTTTAAAACTACTAATAATCCGTTGAACTACAGTTTTCAAAAAAAAGATCCGAAAAAGGATATACAATAGAATGTTATTTTATATTGAGAAAATTTTATTAAAGTTGTTTTTTCTTCGAAGTATGCCGCTGCATAAGATAGTCCCTTAAAATAATTACTCTCTTACAGATTAGCCCAAATTGGTTTCTGCCCGTTACTTAACGTTCTTTCCTGTCTTTTTACAGAAATGTCATCAGGGATGCCGCCAAAAACAAGGGACTTTCTAGCAAATTTGGGCAAAAGTCACGAACATGAGAACAATCAAGGTAACCCAAGTTCAAACAAATATTTATAGCAGATGATTTTCTTAATTAAATGTTTCTATTAGCATAGTTTATGGCTATGACCATCATTTCAGCTAGAAAATGTTAATTACGCAGGGATCTTTATTTTTAATATATTAAAGACAAGAGTTCGGAAAAAGGATTTAAAAATTGTGTTTTATTTTGTTATTAAGCATATTTTTATAGCTTATTTTCCTTTTGGAGTATTCATTTCATTACATACTGCGGTAGAATGAAAGTAAAGGCACAGCAATTTTAGCAAATGCTTACTTAAAATAATAATTCTTAATTTTCTTCTGAATCCGCTAAGCCAGCCGAAAATTATTTGCAAATCAAACAAGTTATATTCATTTCCTAAAATTCTATCGAAATGATCAGAAATTAGTAGAATCTCCTAGTTCTTTCAAATACTAGAAATTCGTATCATATTCCTTTAATCATTTGAAATTGTTTAAAACTTCTTGACAACCTCAGGACTTTTGGGAATCTTGGCGCACTTAAAAAAAGGTTATCTTCTCTTTTTTGTTGCAGAATTAAGTTTACAGCCTCCTGCCGTGTCGTCTCTTTATGTCAGGTCAAGGTCTCCCCCTCCTACGGTTAGTTCGTCTCAGACGCCTATTGTTCCTCCTGCAGCCCATCTTCGTCTCAGGTCCTCCTCGCCGTCTGCCAGTTCCAGGCCTTCTCCTGCTAGGGCCATGACTCTTCCTGTAAGGCTTCCTTCGCCGGACGGAAAAGGATGTGGAATGGAATACCTTGAATTTATTCGGATTATTCCCCTTTGGAACCCGCACCGGATATACGTTCTTCGAAGATACACATTCCCTAATGTTTGTTCAATTAAAGTGAAAACAGGGAACAAATCGTTTGGCACTATTCCTTCCCAGGAACAAATTGTATTATCCACAACCGGTGGTGAAGTTTTTGCAATATTGAAAAGCCATAATATTCTTGATGGAATCTATAAGCTGCACAATTACAATTACAAACGTTCGAAAATTAGTATGGCAAGCGGCAGGATTACCCTATTAAACTCAGAAGAAATTAATGACACTCCAGTAGGTGTACGTCGTCCCATAGGCATGTTTTATATAACAAAGTATGAAAACCTTAACCTATAAAACATATGGTCTGTGACCTAAAGTCGTAGGGCCGAAATCTCACACGTGTCTGATGATCACAAAATAAAGTCAATGTGTTAGAGTTAACAAGGATTTTTTCAGTCGTTAATTCCCAAGCCATTATTTTTGATAAACAGATAAAAAAGATGCATTATATATAAAAAAAATATTTATATATAAAAAAAATTTGTTATTTACAGAGTGCAATAAGCCAAATAAAATATGGTTGTCTGATAAGTTCCACATTTAGGATCCATTTATAATTGAGATATTTTTGTTTATGTGCCTCTGCATCAGCGTCTAATCCCTAACCCTTATGTACTATTTAAAATATGTACAATTTATTAACTTGTTATAACCTTAAATGCATCTGCATCTCATTCTCGCTATAATTTTCTGACGTCCTTGCTCTTCTTTCTCAAACTGCTTCATTCTCTCGCTCTTTCTCTATGCTGTTTCTTTTAACCAACTCATGTACCCTCCTTCCTTCCTCAAGCATCCTCCTATCTTTATTCATCTAAAAACAATTCGTTCTGAAATACATCTCTCTTTCCACGTCCATTTTCCCACCCCGACTACTGTTCTCCTTCTTCCACCAACACACCCTAACCAGCTTACTTGCCCCCTCTTCTAAGAATTTCTCCTCAAATTTTCACGCCCGGCTCCCCGTTATAATATTTAAACTTGTTCTTCCAGTCTCCCTCATGACAATATATAGTTCGGCGTATTGCTTGCTAGCACCAGTCTCCACTTTACATGCCTCATATGTATCCTAGTTACCTCCTCACTTACCTTCCACAACCACACCTCTACACCATAAAATAAGACACTCATTACCAGCTAATCAAACAATGTCGTTCTCCTTACGAAATCATCTGCAAACAACCCTTTTAGTTCCACTTCCTTCCCTTATCACTTTCACTTTCTTTCCTGAACGCCATAACCTTCGACTTATCCGCATTTAACACTAACCTTTTTTTGCCTAACTATCTTCTAAACCTTTTCAACATCTATTTTAAAGCCTCTTCGCTCTTTTCTAGCAGCACTATATTATCTGCATATGCATATATATAAATCTGCATATTACCTTTCCCATCAGGCCTCTCTCCACTCTCCTCTCTTATTGCCTTCCACAGCCTCCCCCTATCCACCGAAGGGAACGCGCCTTTTAGATATACAACAAACGTGTACTCTTTGGCTCCCTTTATGGCTAGTTACCATCCAGTACGGGTTGCAAGACGTAAATATTAACAATAAAACTACTTTCCTCCTAAAATCCCGGCTGCTTCTCAGGCAATATGCCTTTCTCCTCAACATCCTTCCGCAGCCTACCTGCCAACACTATCGCGTATATTTGATATGCTGTATTCATTAATTGTATTTCTCTATAATTTCCCTGCCTCTTCTTATCCCTAATATTATACAGTAGTAAGAACAACTCCTCCCTTCATACTCTTGGGAATCCATTCCCTTTCCATACATTTTTAACTACGCCCTTCAGCCTCTTCCTCACATCTTGCGTGCCAAGCAGCCATGCTTCGCGTTCTCTACACCATCTAGTTCTGCTGCCTTAGACCTTTTCAGCTTCCTTATCGGCTTCTGTATCTCCTCGACGTTTAGCTCATCTCCATATACCTTCATCGTTCTACTAATCCCCTTATATCTCTCCCGTGTGTCTGATCCCTGAAATGAATTTTTAAAAAATTACCTTTATTCGTGACTCTCTATCTTCTCACTTACCCCCACACTAGGTTTCCCAAACCTATTAATTATCTTTACACGTTCCCTTATGTCGAAACAATTCTTATCTCCTCTGTTAGCTGTTTTTCCTTTTCCTGCTCTTTGTTCTTACACATAACCCTAAAGTCCTTCCTGATCTCTACGGACTCCTAACTTTTCACAGTTTCTTCCTTTCACTCCCTGCACTTCCTTTTCACCTCTCTCTTCTTCATTTTACATTCCCTGTATTAAAAGCGCGTCACCATTCCTTTTTTCTTTTTTCTAAGTACCTTCTTTTTCATACAACCTTTTACTTTCTTTTTCAGATCCTCCCATATCTCTTCCACCGACTCCCCCTTAAAGGTATCGTTTCCCAACTTCTCCTGATATTTTTCTATTCCTTCCCCCGTCCATGAAACTCTCCTTCCTAGCAACACTTCTTCTTTACCCTGCCTTCCGCAACCCTCGCCCTTTATCCACAAGCCTAATAACTGATAGTCCGATTCCACCCTCCCTTTTACTGCGAATTTCTCTACTTTTCCCCACGCTTGCACGCGTATGATCACATAGTCTATAACCGATACCCCCATCTTACTCACATACGTGTATTCTCTCTCTTCGTCCCCTGTTACTATACTATTAGCCACAGCCCATCCTCTGTCCTCGCTCCAGTCTCTTAGAGTCCTGAACCCCTGTTTTAATTCCACCACTCGACCTTCCAATTTCTGTTTTGTCTGACCGCCTCCTTTATCCTCCATCTATACCCACTTGGCAACTTTGGCTCTATACTATCCCATAACTTTCTCTTCACCTACCTCTATCAATTCGACCACATCAAATTCCTAAATATACCTCTAGAAATTCTCATATTTCTTCTTCACGTTCTAGTACAGCACCTTTAACATTCCTCCGCCCTGTTTTAGTCCCTCCCTCCTACTTCTCACGAAACAAATTCCTTATCAAACCTTCAAATGAAGTGAATAGTAAAGCTTGCCAAAGAAATAAAGGTGCTCATAAAGAGTCGACGACATTACAGTTAATTTGAGAAAACACCCTTTATCGCAAAAACTCACAGTTTTTTCTTAAAACACCATGATAACATCAATAGGGACAATGAATGCAACACCAATCTGATTTGCCTTTCCATCCTGCCGGATAAAAAAGATACTTGATTGAGTAATCAGGTTCGACATGCATAAGATATATATAGATAAGAAAAACATAACCTGATACCTTAGTTTCAGGTCAGCCCTGAAGAAGTAAAATGCAGTGTTCACGAAACGTCGGCTAAATTCGCAGATTTTTGTACACGATTGAAACCCGAACTATCTCTTCTGATGAAAATGAAGCATCATGAAAGCGTTAGGTCTATAAGTAATGCATATTACTTTTTATGAAAACAATGTTACTCGTTTAAGCTTTCAAACCAGTTTTTCAAGCATTTTTTAAAAATAATAAAAAGGAAAATGTTAATTATAAGATCGTACAATAATCCTGGCAACGCGGAATATATTTTAGATTTCATTTTAAATGAAATGTGAAAAAATTTTCCTTAAGGAAACTTTGAATTGTATAGGGTTTGATGTTACTTATTGAATTAAAATAAATTTATTATATCTATAATATTAGCTGATGCAGCTAGGCTAGCCGAATACGAGGACTATAAAACGAAATCGGACCATAAAAAACTTTACTGCTTTGGTGCACTTTCTCTGAAATAGGTAAAATAAGAGCTCTTTTTTTGGGAAACGGCACTTTATTGTACCACGCATGCACGCGTAAGGTGGCGTTAGAAGTCAAAAATCCACTTCGTAGGTTAACGCCGTTTTTAAATGAATTCCTGTCACACTTTTCTTTCACTTTTTTCTTTTCTCACTCACTTTATGTACCGCTCGCCACAGTACCATAAGGTGCGATTTTACTGCCAGTACACGGGCAGACAAAGTGTGCTTTTTCTGCCTATTTCAGATAAAACAATGTCTTTAAAACAAAGATGATGAAACTTTGATTCTATTAACATATTTGTCCCACTTAAAAATAAGTTTCTGCCTAAAATGTTACTTATTTAATATATTATTTTTAATTTTTTTTACTTATTTGTATACTACATGTACTCAAATAAAAATTTAATTCAATTTTAATTACATTGTATTCATTATATTCAATAGTTTAAGATATTAAGTATTTGCTAAACCCTTCTGACAATAAATTTATGATTTTAGCTACTAATATAGAACGCACTACATTTTGAGCACCCAATCTATCACTAAGATTTTTTCTTTATTTCATATTTAATTAAATTATGATTTTATTAATGGTAAATAAAGTGTTGTACGCTTTGGATTCGTTTCCCAATCGTGATACTAATCATTTCATGATACTTCGGGTTTCCCTCGTATACAAAACTACGAATTTTTCCGACGTTTCTTGAACATTGCTGTTAACTTCTTCAGGGCTGACCTGAAACTGAGGCATCAAATTATGTTGTTTTTATGTATACTTTCTAAGATGCCTGTATATGGCCAGAGCACCCTATCATGGAGACAGGACACACCTGATTTTTTAATAGATTTTGATTGTCCAGTCAGGTGCGTCCTGTCTCCATGATAGGGTGCTCTGGCTAATAGCAGGCATCGTAGAGAGTATACATAAGAATAACATAACCTGATACTTCAGTTTCAGGTAATCTTTAACTATAAAAAAATTCCAATGCAATTGAATATTATGAACTTCAATGCCAACCCCGCAAAATAATGTCTTTTTAATAATTTATTGATAACGTTATCAACTTGCTTCAGATCCATTTAAAATTCCTTGATACCCTTAAAGATATTTTTAAATAGATAAAATCTATCAAATCTGTTTAAATCCATAAAAATTGTTTAAATGTTTCTATATTCCTTTAAAATCTTTAGAACAGTTAGAAACCTACTTAATTACTTAAAACCATTTTTGAATCAAAAACATTATATTCATTACCTAAAATTCTGTGGAAATTCTTCGAACTTATTACAATTATCTTAAATCTTTAAAATATTTGCAGGTCCTATCCAATCCCTTAAATCATGTGAAATTCTTAAATACTACTTTTTTCGAATATCTCAGAACTGGTGAAAATTGCAAATTACTTACAAAAATTTTATCCTTTTTTTCCTCTTGTCAGGTCCAGGTCTCCTTCTGCCAGGTTCGTGGATTTAATTTTTCTTTCGATAATTTAAATAAAATAAATATTGATAAATAAGTAATAATGAATAATAATAATAAAAAAATTTATAATTAATTAATAAAATAAATAAATCATAAATAAATTAGTTATTAGGACATAAAGCTAATGTGTGATAGTTTACGAGGCTTTCTCCTTTCGTCAATGCTGTGGCGAATGAGGCAAGACAATTTTTTCGAAATTTTTTTTAGAAAGCTTATAAAATTTCATATCAAATAATCACTATTTTTTTAAAATAAGTAATTAATTGAATTATGAACCTCAATTCTTAGCAATTTAGTAATTAGATATTGATCTTTAAAACTAATTTTAATAAAATGTGAAATCTTTTAAAACGAATTTGGCCACTATGTACTCAGTTAGATAACGAAAATATGCTATATTATCTACTCTATTATAAAGTACTGGATTATTCCTTTGTTAGACTGTTAAAAAAATTTTCCATCAAGAAGCTAATAATTTTCGGCTCTAATTAGACAAAATAAGATTCGCTAATACGCTGGTCTTTACTTTGTTCTTCATATATAATTTAATTGGTAAATATAATAGTGTAATATTATATCTATCTATTATGAAACATTCTTAACCTGTACACATATAACAATTTGTCTAACCTAATAATTTCACCCTTTTTGCACAATTTTCAAATTCTGCTTGAACAACTATAGTACTCTGCTGCTAAAAAATTTCATGCATATACATTTTTTCAGCAGTTTCATTTTCTAATGCTTAGAGTATTCTTTTTGAAGTGATTATATTTTCTTAAATCGTGTAGCGTTTATAAAAGCTGCTACAAAATGGCGAATCAACGACCTTACACGTCCATGCCTTCTACAAGAATAATGCATGTGCAGTTTGCTTTTAAGAGCTATAATGAATAAGCTTAATTTTTTGACGAAATCAACTAAGTAACTTCCCGACAACACCTTGTAACGATGATTTGTTAATTCTTTAGAATTATTTTACATTCAAAAAAATGCAGTGTTTCGATATTTTTGAACAAATATGTTAAATTTTTGCTAACGAAATGAACTAACAAAAGCAACCTGCGTTGCATTATTTAACTTGGAAAATTGAATCAATTTTATCTACCATCAATTTTATTTGCATAATGATAAGAAGGTATTGTAAAGCCTCAGATACGGTAGCAATATCTCCATCACAATTATATATTTAAATGTTTATGATGAAAAAAATATATTTATCTAACAGATCACTTTAACTGTACTATAAAGCCACAATCGAAATTTGAAATTGATATTTTGGGAGAAATAATTGTTGCAGAATTTACAAGTAGCTTATTTTATACACTTATTTAAATAGCCTTTCTAATTATTAGGATCTTTTAATATTAAAAAACTCACCTAAATAATAATCATTTTAGTTAGAAAAAAAGTTTTAAAGAGGTTAAGGATGTACTAACGATATCTAAATTTAGAAAATGAACATTCTTTAAAGAAATTTATAAAATTGAACAAAATATTTAGATTGATAATTGTAAGTAATTTTTTAACAGAGCTGACCCTTTAAGTTAAGCTCTAAAGCATAGAACGCTTTCCTTTGTTGATTGTAAATTCCCTTTTGTTATTGCTCCTTCGCTCTTAGCAAACTCATTCTCATCAGGTAGCTCTTGCATCACACTTGAGTTTGTTTAAAACGTAAACTTTTGTATATTACGTTCAACACAATTATATCGAATATATATTAAATTTATTTTTAATAATAATTTGTATCGGAACACACGCATTTTCAAAATCTTTTTTTTATTCTTAATAAACAGACAATATCGATTTTTTAGAACTCTTTAAACGAAATAATGTTGGTCCCTTGCCTATTCACTGTATCTTGCGTAGTTATATGGGCTGGCTAACTCACCGGTATTTTTGGACCACAAACCAGTGTGCCAACTAAAATTCGAATTAGCCCATTTATTTTTTTCTCATTTCATAATATTCTTATAATAATTCTCCTTTCATATTTTTATATTAGAGTAAAGCCAACCTTATGTATCTGTTTCTAAAGGAAGAATGGGTGGGGCATTGACAAAAGTTTGTAGCCTTGTGAACCATAATACACAGATTTTTAACTTCTAATTACTAGTTACATGTAAAAATTTGAGTACGAATTGGGATCGGAAACAAAAATTTTTATTGTTTGACATTTTCATGCTTCACTAAATAATTCGCCATAATTTTTCGGTGTTCACCTACTGGAGTCTCTTCAATTTCCTGATGGGTTAACTGGTAAATCTTCCCTCCCTTTATGTTTATTTTAACACGTTTCATATCGCCATCAACTCGATTATATATTCCAACAAGAACATTATAACTTTTCAATATTGCATAGACATCGCCACTGTATGTTGATAATACAATTTGTTCTTGGGTTGAAACAGGCCCATGCGTTTTGCCTTCTAGTTTCACTTGAATTGATTTATCAACAGGAAAAGTGTATCTTCGAAGTTGATATATTCGATGTTGATTATGAAATGAAGTAAGCCGAATAGATTCAAGGTATTCTACTCCACATCCTCCTCCATCTGGTGAAGGAAGCCTTATAGGATTATCCATGTACCTGGCAGGAGGAGAAATGGAACTAGGGGAAATTGCAGGACTGCTAGGCGTTAAGTGGCTCCTGAGGCGAAGATGAGATTTGGCAGGGGCAATAGGCCTCTCCCTTGAATGATCGCTTTTAGGAGGAGACCTAGACCTGGCACGAAGAGAAGGCTCGGCAGATGGCTGTGCATCTAATTCTGCAATCAGAAGATAAAACATTTTAACGGATTTATACGGATTCTAATAGAACTAATGGATTTTTAAATATTTAAAAATATTTTCACGTGTATCAAGAAATTTTAAAGAAGTCTCCAACAATTTCATAACGTTTTAAAGAAATCAGTAAAGAGGAATTTTTCGGAATTGGCTCGTCGAATTCGCATGCTTGACCTAAGATGTAATATTAATTCATTTTGCATTACGAGGTATTAGAAACAGTTGCTATTTCAACCTTGTTTTTCTTAATTTTTATAAACAAATTCACAGATTGTCTATTGTTTATTTGTTTGGCCTAATATTTTACGGAATCGTTTTTCCTAATATCAAACATCATTTACAATTTAAACAATATTTAGACAAAATCAACATTTTGGCTATTCTTTGACATTTTTGTTGATTAGAACGATGTTCGTGAACAAGTACACATTTTCTGTTCTTGTTTGTTGTTGTACAAATTGATAAAATTAGCCAATTGACAAAGTATAATAGCGAAGGTTCAGCAGAAAAAATATGAATTTATGAATTTTCAACTCACTGAAGCAAAGTGTTATCAGAAAGACACTTTTTTTTATTCATTAAATAACGTTGCGTATTTTTTCTAAATATACAAACAGTTATACGACAGGAAGTCTTAGTTAAAAATTTAGTAGATTTAAAGATATTATAACCGTCGATGCGGTACGTGGTATCAGAGAATGGGGGTCATCTTTTGCAAAATTGGTTTTAAACTTGAGATCAATTTTCAATGTTATTTCAAGGTCACATTTATTTTTTAAAGTGGGAACCCCTATTTTTGACATAAGATTCTGAAAGATCGGGTAATTCTACCTCCGGAATAATAGTTAAAGTCAATTTTTACGTGGTCAAATAAAGGTTAAGTCGAGGTCAAATTTAAAAAATCATGCAGCACCTAATTTTTTCTTTTATTTTTTTAAGACGTTCGGGCAACACAAACCTGGGGTGAATTTGAAACCCACGACCTTGATCACCTTGACCTTAATGCCAACTTGGAAGGTCATTAAAAGGTCAGTATTTCGCGAATTCCCTGTATTGCTGGACTTCTGTGAATTTCGTAAATTCTTTGAATTCCCCACATTTTTGTGAATTCCGTAAGTACTTTAAATCTCATGAATTTCACGCATTCCGCAAATTCTATGAAATCCGTAAATTTCGGGCGTTATGTGAATTTTGTGAATTCCATAAATTCTGTGAATTCCATAAATTCTGTGAATTCCACGATTTCATTAAATTTAATGCATTCCTTAGATCTTATGAATTCCATAAATTCTGTGAATTGGCTGGACTTCTACCGTTAAATTCCAAAACATGTGAGGTACTATAAAAATCTCAGTATTTGGAAGCGACAAAATTATGTATTGTAGCGTCATCTTAAGTTTCGAAAATAAACTTCCAATACATGGAGTGGAAGTTTCCAACAAAAATTTGTAACAGTGTAGCTTTAAACTGCTATTATAAAAAACGATTTATTTATTAACACTTGCTATCAGTTTTCATTTGAACTAGGAGTACCTGGTGGATTATCATTATCGTTATTCATCCCAAATTTCGCCAGAAAGTCCCTGGTTTTGGGCGGTATACTTGATGATATTCCTTTAAAAAAAAAGAAAGATTTAAGAGATTCTAATGTTAACAACGTATCAAAACATAGCTAAATTATTGTTCGATATAGCATGTAGTTCCAGAAGATATATGATTTTTTAATTTGAAAAATATTTTAGCCTTTCATTCTTAAAAGATAATGATAAGAACGTGATTGTGTAAAATATTTGACTTCATTTGAACAATGATAGAAAGCTTTTGTGAAATCTTTGGATCAGTTACGACATCACCACCAACATCACGTATTTACAAGTTCATGATAAAATATATATATATATATATATTACGAAAGTGTATAAAACTTTAGATTAACTTCAAAAATTGAAAATTTAGCAAGGAGAGATCAAAATTAAATCTTGCGAAGTATAAACTTTCAGATGAAAAAAAACCATAAAACACTGATTAGTGTAAGATAATCCTAAAGATTTGCCTAATAATTATGATACTTAGGTAGCCTAGAAATCATATAAATAACAATATTTGTTTATTATCAAAGAGTTTAAAGATATTTTACGTTCAGCAATGTATAAAAGATGTTTAAAAGTAAATGAGGAACATATAGTAAATAAGGAGAAAATACAAAAACTCGCTAATATATTCCTAACTTACCAATAGTAACAAGAATAATGTTCAAAGTTAAGACCAGAGTACAAAGAAACCTCATTTTCAGAAAATTTAGCAAAAATTAATTGGCGCAGATTTTCAAAAATGGCCTGACTAATAAAATATCAGATGCTCTGAATTTATATACTGTTCCAAGATATTTGCTTTCGTCCCGTACCTGATTATAAACTTTCGTATATGAGTTATGTTTTGGAGCTTGGCGTGCTAACAAACGTTAATTATTATCACCTCATAAATTTAGTAGAAGTTACTTACACTTATGTTGAAAGTTTAACCACTAATTTCATTTTTAACAGACTTTTTCTTAAGTAAACTCGATTTTTCGTCATAAGCAGAGGCTAAGTCAAGTCACTAATGAGATAAGGATGTTATAAGTTAATTTAATGAAATGTTTAAAATCTTTTTCGATTCTGGTTCTTAGTCATTTCTATGCGGTTGATTTTATTCATTCGTTTAGGCATAATATTTGACCATTGGATTACCTCAAAGGAGAACGTGAGGACAAGGATGGAATAGGTTTTGATTGCCGTGATTTGGCCTACCGAGTTAAGAGAACTCTTTAGAATCAATAAGAGTCTATCATAATATATGCTATTTAGTTTTTTGCCATAAGTAATTCTCTTTGATCTCCTTATCATAAATGATGGCTGTAAAGCATTTATAAATTTTTGAAAGACACCCTACTGGTCTAAATTAATATGGATATTGAGCGTCTGCATTTTTAGGTAACATACGTATTGCCTTTTATCATAAAAGCTGACATCAGATCTGGATGTTAACTGTCCAAAACTGAAGCTTTCTAGATACTTGACCCTTACAAAACCGTTGAGACATCTGAAGATTTGATGTTAGTTAGCATCATCTTAGCTATATTACTTGCTCCTGCCTTCTCTAGTTATAACAAAGCAGTGTCCAAATTACTTGTGTTCGTTTTTTCTTAAACACCCGATCAGTTAGCCATGTCTTCCAATTAAGGGACTTCGGTTTCTTGCAGATTGTTTTTCTTTATCCTTACTTCAGGATAAAACATTCTTTCATATGCCACAAAGGTTCAATTTTGTTAACTTTTTACACTGATTTTCTTGTACCGAGGAAGTCCAGCAGTAAACACTTTAAGCATCTGCTGTTGGAAGTCTACTATCTCATAAAATGTTGCTGGTGTCAATGCCTCAATGTACCGAGCGTGGATGATTTTAGTAACATGGCGTATCAATTAATCCATTTTGCACTTTGTTCTCTGACATGCATTTCCAATCCGATCCTTCGTGATAGATCCGGTAGTTGGTAATCCGTTACATGGTGTACATTGTCCCTAGCACATATGCCTTCAGTCTTCGGTCTCCGAGAGCTTCTATCCAATGACTGCTGTCGCCGATGCTAACACAATACCGTAGTAGGGCTCCGGACCTATCAGGGGCTGCAAAGTTCCCTTCTAACAATCTTCTAACAATCATTCCATTATGAATCGAACCACCGAATTTCCGATTGACGGTCGGGTGCTTTCCCAATTAGGCTCTTAGAGAGATTGAAAGAAAAAAAAGTTTTCAGAAATATACGCTATCTCAAGCCAGATGTGTTTATGATAAAAGTAATTTTAAACGAACTCTGTATTATCACCTTTTATATCCTCATGGCACCGAGGAAAAAAATTTGTCGACGCCTTATTTTTGAAAAAAACTGTATCCATATGGTATAATCTTCTAAAAAATTTTATTTCTCTTTCAATCAGTATCATTTACTGTTATCTACTGTAAAATGCTGTCATCAAGCATATTAACAAATTCAAATCACCGCTGACACTTTTTTGCTCGCTTTTGCCGTTTTCCCTCATCCTACACTCAGAAAAATAAAACTGAAAAGATAACTAAACCTATAACTACCTATAACTCATAACAATTTCTTTGCTGTAAAGATTCTTCAGTTTATATAATTAATACATGTTTTGATCTTACTTTAGCTAATCTTTAAGTATTACAGAAATAATCTTTGTTTCTGTGAGTATCTGATGTGGTAAATATTTGATATAAATTAATTAAAAATGACTGGTTATGAAACGTGAAAGTTACTTTTTACTCGTTCAAGTAATCATTTCACTACTTTCTGTAGGTATCAACAATACTTAAATGTGCTTTACACTCATTGTGAAAATTTATATGTTCCCTTGTTATGTTTAATGAGTAAGGCAAGAAATTCAAAAGGTATTTGCGCGAAATACACTATTCATTAAAAGCAATATTCACATTTTCAATTTTTGGGAATTCTTATTTTACGCAGTTAAGTGTATCATAAATATGCTTCTTTTGACAAAAAAAAATAAAATAAAAAACACGTATTTTCAAAATCGCGATTTTAGTTTTTTGAGTTTTTATAAAAATGTAAAAAAAAATTTCACTACGATCATTTTTTTTTCTTGAATTTAGATGTCATTGCAAACAATTTTAGACCTTGACAGATTAAATCGTTTAATCAGAAACAAAGATATAGAGCTATCAAAAAAATCTCATATCTCCGTAATTTTCTTGAATTTTTAAAAAATATTTGGGGTTATTTTTTTACAGTAATATAGAACTGTATACGCCGAGTTACAGCCAAGTCCCTTTCCAAGGCAAAAATTCTTGATCCGCTTGACGTGAACTCCACCTACTGTTTCTGCTTTTGAAAGTAAAATTTCATTATTGCTACAATATTCAGATCAATTATTTTGTGAAGAGAACATTATATGAATAAATAATTATCTTTTGAGATTATTCGGCTAATTTTACAAATTGTAAACAGTTGAATCTTAGAGAATCTTTACCTAAAAAAAAATAAGCCGTCATTTATTAAAAAGCAATTATTTTTCAAAAATTGGCAAAAAAGTGGTATTAAGAAAAGATACAATTGCAAAAAACATGGTTCAAATTAATCATTTTTATTGTCGTAAATTTTAACCTTTTTCAAAACAAATAATGTGCTATTAAATGAAAATAAGCACCATGACTTTTTTTAAACAAAATATAATTTTTTTTTAAATACGTGAATTTTCAACAAAATAATTAAATTTGTTATGACATAATTGGATTTTCAGTCTAGAGGGATGAATTTTGACATGAATAAGTAAAGATTTTTTAGTCATGAAAGAAAAAAATGCTTCACATAAATTGTTGAACCTTCAAACCACAATAAGAATTTATTGTACAGAAATTCAATTTTGAGCCAGACCATTAATTTTTCAGAGATACAATTCATTTTCAAAAATTTAATAAAGTAGATCAACTTTTACTTAAGCAGTGGAATTTTTAATGAAAAAAGATCAGTTTTTAATAAAATAGTTCAATTTTCAGCAAAGAGATGAAGATTCAACTAAAAACATGAATCTTTAACACAAAAATCATTACTTAATAAAGTGATACAAACTAAAATCTTTAAACTTTTTTAAACTAAAATATTCCAACTTTTTACAAAATAATTGAATTTTGAAACAAACTTTGTTATTTTTGTTAAAAATGCACCTTTTTTTGAAAATTCAAAATATTATAAATTTTTGGATTTGGAAACAGAAGAATTTTTAAATTAAAAAGACAAATTTAAAAAAAAATAGTTGAATTTTTATATAAGAAAGATTCCAGTTGCGCGTAGCACAAAATACAAATTAAAAAAAGGTACATTTTCTGCGAAATAGTAGAGTTTAAAAAAAAATTGAATTTTGTTGTTGTTTTCTTGATTAATTTTTCATTTACCCTCACCATTAATAAAATTAAATAACAGAAGTCTAAACTTGTAAGAATTTTAAGCTAGAATCTTTTATAAATAACAAAAAACAAATTTTTAATTAATGTAAAAAAAATTCATATTTATTTTGCCTTACAATTATTTAAAGTTATAGAAACTCTCTAACTTGCAAAATTTGTTTTCTATATCCCTGACTTTTCGCCGATCAATAAAATTTGTAACGTACCGTCACATAATGCGCATGTGCAGGGAAAGACCGAGCTGGCGTGGCGAGCTCCCCTACACTTACCGACAGCCAGTGCGTCGACACGACGCGCAGGCACGTACAATATAGCTGGCCGCGCGACGCAGAAACGGCAGTTCGTTGGGTGCTGTGAACCGAGTAGCCTCGGGGATCTCTCACCCGGTGCAACTCTTCTGGCGGTCCTACCTCCCAGTAGGCGGCCAGACTCCTCCCTCCCAAGTCATGGTGCAATCTCTTCCTCTCCCCGCAGTCGACTCGATCGGCGGTCCACAGGTTCCCCTGTGGCCGCATATCTTGACCAGGGTTCGCTGGCGTCAGGCGCTCCTGACCGGCCTACCTGCGGCTCTCCTACATACAGAACGAGTGTGAGCTCCAGACGATCTCCCGCATCCTGGGAAGTCGCGGCCTTGTTGGTCTCCTCGCCTGTACCTGACCTGAACCGCCCGTGGGGGAGGTAACCCGGGTCCCCGACTGCCCCCGCGCGACGTGAGCGTACTACCACCCGACCGTACACGTCTGTAACGCGAGATCCTTTTCTTTCTGTTTCCAGGACACGACCCAGGGGTAACTCCTAAACCTCCGCTCCGGACAACGCCCTGTGAACCGGCTCCGTATGGAGCCTTGCAGGAAGATCCGTTGTCCTGGCAGAAGTAGAAATGTACCTAGCAGAAAGAATCATGGACCTGACAAGTGCTGAGTGGGACTTGAGGCAAGGGTGAGACTTAGCAGGAGCAAAAAGCCTTTCATGTAAATGATCGGCGTTAGGGGGAGACCTAGACCTGGATCGAAGAGAAGGCTCTATAGATGGCTATGAACCTAATTCTGATATAAGAATTTTACTACGGAATTAACAAAAATGTTTTTACGAAAACTCTCTTCTATGCTACTTTACATATTTATCAAAATTATGAATTGCCTAAACAATTTCCATAAACAAATATACGAAGACTGTCACATTAGAAATCTTCCTGATTAACATCAGAAGCTCGTCCATGATATGATTTGCTTTCCTATAAAGATCTTAAAGGATTCCTAAGGATTTTAAAGGATTTCAGAAGATTTAAGGAACCTTATACCATATTCAAATGTTTTGAACATTTTAGAGGATTATAAATATTTCACGGTATTTCCAAGGATCTCAAGAGATATTAAGGACTCTAATAAATTGAAAAAAATTTCAAAGGTTTTACATGAAACTTCAAGAGGTTCATTGTTAGAAAATCTTTATAGGTTTATACTGATTATCATAACATCGAATTAAATCTGTAAGAAAATACCAGTTATTAACAGGCCCTCTACTAAAATATTTATCATTCTTCTTTCGTGGTACAAAAATGTCTCGTTAAACAGAACACTTTAAATGAGAAAAGACCTACAAAAATCTACAAAATAAATAAAACAAAATTCCTCAACCAAAATGATTAATTTTTAACAAAAAGCTTAATTTCCCACCCAAAAAGGAGCATTTTAAACGCAATACAACAATTTTGTATTAGAGGGTTGGAGCTTTTGACATATAAACAAAAATATTTTAACCACAAATGGTTCTTAAAAGCGGAAATTATCGAACCACCATATCCTATCTGGCTGCATATAATAAATTTTTCAAAAGCTTTCCGAGGTCACAATAAAAAAGAACTTTTGTATCTTCTTCTGAAAAATAATGGCTTTGGAATTAATGAAAGAAAAAATTCTTGTAAATTCTAACACATGAATTTATTGTGTAATTACCAATTACATGTAGCATTTCGGCACTACGACTTCTGGTCACAAACCATATGTTTTATAAGTTTAAATTTTCATACTTTGTTATATAATACAAGGTTATGGGACGGCGTTCACCTACTGGAGTGTCAATAATTTCATCAGAGTTTAACAGGGTAATCGTTCCGCTTTCCATGTTTATTTTCAAACGCTTCATAACTATATTCAATCGCTTATATATATTTAAAACGAATCATTAGTTAAATATTTCACCCTTTTAGTGAGAATAGTCCAAACGTGAAAAGACAAAATTATACCCTCTGCAACCAAAATAGGTCCAAACTGACCCTTTAAAAGATAAATTTCTTTGCATTTATTACGACAATTTAAAAAGTTTACTCATTGAATTAAAAAACCATAGAAGTGATGGAGCGTATATAAAAATATTTCGGATGCAATTTTGCCTAAAATAATGCGTTGCCTTGTCACCGAAGATTTACAGCTTGTAAATTGCAAAAAACGTTCAGGAGCTAGAGCTATTGTACTCTAATCTGTAGGATCAAACTGATTTAGACGATACTTTTTTAGCGATCAGGAGCAAAGGTGACTTAGAGTAGAAAAGAACTTCTGTTGACAGTTTTGTTAAAAAAATTATCAACCTTGACAGAATAAGCGAATCTGCAGAGATATGCGAAAAATATTCAAAGAGAAGAAATTGAAGAGGATAAAGATCGCGCTAAGATTAATTTAACCCAGGTGAAGATGCATAGCGACTTTGCTGAAAATAATAATTTAATGCTAAAAGATATCATGAAGCTAATCATCCGATAAAATGATCAGATATCGATATTTACTGCATTATCATGCATACACTTTGTAGGCAGTGGATCGTATTGTGCAAAATATGAAATCTTCGCATCCTGCAACATTAAAGAAATTTTTTTTGTAAAAAAAGTTTGTAAATGTATGATTTTATATTTCTTTGACGTGAACGAATCTAATGATTAAATATTTATCCTCAAAACTCTAATGAGATGTAAACATATCAGAAGAATAATTTTTCCGTCTTACCTATGAGATAACAACTAGAGTATATATTGTATAATCTACAGTAAATCATTAGAACATACCTTCGGCACATTCTTAGCAAAAATCTTTATTATTAACCTAATCAGTTTTCCTCTAATTGGAAAAAATGAGGGTTGTTTATACTCTGGTGTTAACTTTGGCAATCATCTTAAATTATATTGGTAAATATAACAAAATATAAGCCATCCGCAAAGAAACATTTTTCCGACACAATAATTTCACTTGATTTTTTCTCGAAAAAGTATAGCGTTCTTTTGCAAAATAATTAGATGTATATATTTTTTTTCCTCATCCTTCAGGAACTCTTTTTCCAACTTTACCATTTCATCGAATAAAATAGGCAGTAACTGCAGAAATTAGTTATATGCAGACATTAATACATTTTCTCAAATCCAAGTTGTGTGTTCCTAATAGTTGATTTTTTTATATTTGCGTCTCGAATTTGCAAACCATTCAATCTTTTCTGATCGGATTACTGATATATAATG
The DNA here is from genome assembly GCA_010014905.2 of Druon quercuslanigerum. Lineage (NCBI taxonomy): Eukaryota > Metazoa > Arthropoda > Insecta > Hymenoptera > Cynipidae > Druon > Druon quercuslanigerum. The sequence continues at coordinate 15,005 of JAAAKG020134270.1, read as the reverse complement.
ATTACTAAAAACATGCGACTTGCCCTGTAACATTGATAACATCTGGAACGAAATGGTGAATCACAGACTACACACGTAAGCAGCTTCTAAAGAAATTACGCATGCGTAGTTTCTTCTTAATAGCATACGTGTTAAGTCTTAAATACTTTTGTAATATTATTTCCAAATCAGTTCTGTAATGTTTGCATCCAAGTTCTCTTTTTTTTGTGTGAAAAGAAACTGGTGTACCAGAAGCTTACAAAGACCAAACAGTTGCTAAATAGAATTTCACGGTTCTGTCCTTCTAATAAAGCTGAAATATTAAAGCTTGGCTCAAATATAACACTCAGAACTAACTATATGAAAATAGTTTTTCCTTTTAGAAACAGTTAGATAATCTTAGGTATTTCTTCATTAAAAAAATCTGTTTTGTATCACCGTGCAACGTACGTAATGGGCGGACATGGGGGTTGGTAAAATGATCATATGCTATAATGTACTGGTCAGCACGCGCTCTAATCTACAAATCGTGTAAAGTTAGGAAAATTCCTTAAGTCTAGAAATAGTTAGAGGGTCATCTCTTAAATAGTGTAAAGTTCTTTTGAACTTTCCGTCAATCTCAGACCAGGTGAAAGTCTCAAGGCACTTAAGGAAATGTAATCTATTTTCTTTTGTTTGCAGAATTAGGTTCGCAGTTTGATTGTTTGCCTAATGGAGAACCTATTCCTGGTGTCCCTCATCGTAGACCTTCACATTCTCCAAATTATACACCTCGTGCCGAGCGTAAAAGGCCTCTTGCTTCTGCCGGCTCCCCTCTTCGTCTCAGGTCTCGTTCTCCGCCTGCCAGTTCCAGGTACCCTCCGGCTAGGTCCATTGCTCCTCCTATTATGCTTCCTTCTCCTGATGGAAAAGGATGTGGAATAGAATACCTTGAATTTATTCGTATTATTCCCCTGTGGAATCCACATCGGATATTCGAGCTTCGAAGACACACTTTCCCTAATGCTGATTTAATTAAAGTGAAAACAGGAACAAATTCGTATGGCACTTTTCCATCCCAGGAACAAATTGTATTATCCACAACCGATGGTGAAGTTTTTGCAATATTGAACAGTTATAATGTTTTTGCTGGAATATATAAGCTGCACAATCACAGTTACAAACGTTGCAAAATTAATATGGAAAGCGGCAGGATTACCCTATTAAACTCAGACGAAATTAATGACACTCCAGTAGGTGTACGTCGCCCCATAACCATGTATTATATAACAAAGTATGAAAACTTAAACTTATAAAACATATGGTTTATGACCTGAAGTCGTAGAGTCGAAATCCTACATGTAACCTCAATGTAACTGGTGATTACAAAATAAACTCAATATGTTCACAAGGATTTTTTGTTTCGTTAATTCTCAAAATATTATTTTTGATAAAAAGATACAAGAATTATTTTTTATTTCTCTGCTGCAATATTTTTGGAAGATAGCGAGGTTGAAAGTGACACAACACAATATTTTTTCAAATTCTGTAGAAAGCTTAACTTCTCAAATTTTTGAACTTTACCTCAACTTGTATTGTGACCTCGGAAAGCTTTAGAAAAATTTGTTATGTACATGGTGCCATAATCCAGATGGTATATAGTGGTTCAATAAGTTTCACTTTTAAGATCCATTTGTGGTTAAGATATTTCTATTTATATGTTGAAAGCATAAACAATTTGATACAAAATTGATGTATTGTTCTACTGTAATCTTAGTAAACAGCAATAAGACAAGAGAGAAATCAAAGTCTTGCTAAAAGTCAGATATCTGAAAAAATATAGTTTTTCTGTTATTTCAAAAATCAAACTATCATGACTGATGTCCTTTTAAAAAAAAAGCATTTTTAAAAAAAATGTTAAAATTCACAATTAAGAAAAAAATTACCTTAAAAAATGTTTTTTATAATTGAATTTTTTCTGACCGTCGCTTCTTACCAAATTATCAAGAATGATTTCATTTAATAAATGACGGATAATTTTTTTCAGTTATTTCTAGAAATTGTAAACAATTGGGTCGTAGAGAATTTTTACGTGGAAAAAATAAGCCGCGATTCATTAAAATGCAATTATTTTTCAAAAATTGGTAAGAAGCGGCGGTCAGAAAAAATGCAATTGCAGAAAACATGGTTAAATCCATCATTTTTGTTGTGAATTGTAACATTTTTCAAAACAAATAATGTTTTTTTGCGAACAAACAAAAATGACTTTACATGTTAAGATGAATTCTTACTTGAAAACGTGTAATAATTGATATTTCAAACAAAAAAAAAGTAAAGATTTTTTCTTCGTTAAAGAAAAAAATTCTGCAACTAAATTGTTAAACCTTTAAACCAAAATACGAATTTTCAAGCAGAGATAAAATTCTTTAAAAATTTCAATAAAGTAGTTTAAATTTTACTCAAGAAGTGGAATTTTTAATTAAAAAAGATCAGTTTTTCAATAAAATAGTTAAACTTCAACCAAAGAGATAAAGATTCAACTAAAAATATGAATCTTCAACAAAAAAAATAATATATAACCATAGTGATACAAAAAGTATCACTTTTTATATTTTTAATTCAAAAGGCTCACTTTTTAGTTAAAAATGTACCTTTTTTGAAAATATAAAATATTTTGAAGAAAATTTATTTGTTTTAAGATTTACATTCTGTTGAAAAGGCTACTTAAATCTTTTTTGTATTTGGTAAAAGATGAATTTTTTAAATTAAAAAGACAAATTTAAAAAAAAAATAGTTGAATTTTTATCTAAGAAAGATTCTAGTTGTCCGTCGAACAAAATTTCCCAAAAATTTCCGCAAAATAGTCGAGTTTTCAACCAAATTTTTGACCAAAAAGCATTATTTTTTTAGCAAAGTTGTCAAATCGTCAAACCATTAATAAAATGTATAATTAAAAAGATAATCTTCAAGAGAAAGCAACTACAAAAAAATAGAAAAAAGAAGTATGAATGTCAATAAAAGCAAAGTAAATTACAAAAAACTTATAAATTAAAAGGCAACCAACCAAATTTTCGAGGGTCAACTATTATATTAAAGTAATGTCTTTTGATTGAAAATTCAACTGTTTTTTAAAATTCTTTCTTTTTAATAAAAGTCATCTTTCACAACAGAAAAGTTTAGTTCTTGTTTCTAAGTTTATCTTTCTTGGCTAAGAAAAATTCTTTGGCGAAAATTCTACTTAGAATGAGGCCCTTTTTGGTTATTTATGCAAGTTTTCTTCAAAATATTGATAAAATTGTTTCAACTCTAATATTCAATTTTTAAACCGCAAAGGCGAATTTTTAACAAAACAGTTTAATTTTCAACCAAAAGCCTTTTAAACAAATTTTTATTCTGAACAAACTTGGCGCGAAGCGCCGCGCGTACAGGGCGCAATGTGAATGTGCCCGCGCAGCAGCAATATTTTTTCAAATAGCATAACTTTGTATTTATTACAAAAATTGTTTATCTAATTCATTACTTCTATTAATTTGAAAAATATCAGTTTACATACCGGCAGCCAACATAGCACATTCCTATACACACACACACACACACACATACAAAATTCAGTGCTTGAATTTCGTTAGCCGTTAATCTGACAGGAGGAGAAATGGACCTGGCAGGAAGAATCCTGGACCTGATAAGTGGTGAGTGCGACTTGAGACGAAGATGAGACTCAGCAGGAGCAAGAAGCCTTTCATGTAAATGATTGGTGTTAGGGGTAGACCTAGGCCTGGATCAAAGAGAAGGATCTATAGATGACTGTGAACTTAATTCTGCAATATGAATTTTACTACGGAATTAACAAAAGTGTTTTTCCGATAACTCTATTCTATACTACTTTACATATTTATCAGAATTATCAATTGCCTGAACAATTTTCATACAAAAATATGCAGTTTGATTATTTTCGAACGAATGGACTTCATTTTATTTAAAAAATCGTTTAAGAATGTCTTTCTCATCAACCTTTGCTATGAAAATTTTCTGATTATCAAGAATTCTTCATAATTTAAACAATATTCATAAAACATTATAGGTTTTTGTTTTTCAACATATATGCGTAATGTTTGTTTACGTCTCAGCTAAGAATATTTTTACGAAAACTTCCACATTAGAAATTTTCCTAATTAACATCAAAAGTTCGCCCGCAATATGATTTGCTTTCCTATAAAGATCTACAAGGATTCCAAAGGATTCCAAAGGATTTTAAAAGATTAGAGGGACTATATAAAATATTTAAATGTTTTGAACATTTTAGAGAATCCTAAATATTTCACGGGATTTTCAAGGATCTCAAGAGATATCAAGGACTCTATTTCAAAATGTAGGAAAAGTTGATAGACGCCGAACTTTAAGAATAGCGTAACTAATGAATTACGAGATGTTTCTTGTGTGTATACTGTTTTAAGATATTCTTGTGTTAACCATACCCTAGTATTCAATGCATATATGAAGTATTTCGTGGAGCTTGTCGAGATTGAAGCTACCATCTGCTACTCTTTAGATTTACAGTCGCTTGCATCTTGATGTCTAGAATATTTCGTACAATGCGAAACGTGTTTAATAAAACCTCCTTTCAGCTGCTAACAGTACTCTTCTGAGTCCTAAATGTTTAGGATGTTCAGTGCAACCTGCATCTACGTTTTCTGAATCCGAAATCACAATTGGAGAAATAGATGCATTTTTAACATCCATCCATGTTGTCTTTAGTTCATGCCTCAGCTACCTTGCATCTGTTTAATGTAGCTCATGCTTAACTTCCTTTGACATTTAGGAGCTTTTATCGTGGCAGTAGCTTTGATGATGCCTACATCTTTTTGTCCTACGAGTTTTTAGAACATCCTTTTTGTTCTTCTCTAAGGATGTAATTATCTTCTCAGTGAGAACATAACTTATCTGCAATGATAGTTGCAAAGCATTTATGATATTGATGTAATATAGACTAATGTCTAAATTTAGATGGATTTTAAGTGTCTAGCTTTTTAGGTACAATCTACGTAATCCTTTGAACATAAATCCCGGCTTCACATCTGGGTGTTCAACCATCTTTTCAAAAGACCTTGCAAGTTCAGGATGTACACTCGTCAGGTACTTGTACCAGAATTTTTGCACCATATTCGGACCTGGAGCTTTCCAGTTCTTTTCACGACCGTTAAAGCATCTGAAACTGTGATCTTTTTCAACACAATTTTAGGGCTTTTGCTTTCTCTTGCTTTCTCTAGTTGGAACCATCCAGTGTCCAATTTTCGTTTTTCCGTTTTTGCCCAAACATCGGACTATTAGTTATTGACTTCCTTCAACTGAGAAGGGATGATTTGAGTAACATGGTGTATTAGTTTTACGGTTGTAGTTTTCTTTTTATAATGCCTTAGTCGACCCAATTTTCACCTTGCTTTGCTGACCTACCATGGTGGATCTCGATTTCTTTCTGTGGCAAAGACTGCAATTTTAGGCGTGGCGAAGTTCTGATCGCTGCCGCAGCTGTACACTACATAAGAGACCTTTCTGTTCAGTATTCGATGACTGTGTGCAGATATTTTGTCATATTTATTTTCGGCAGAGAATTTCTTTTTCTTTGTTCTGCATGGTTGTACTCTAGTAATGAACGATCGAAACTTTTTCATGGTGCTTTCTGGTATTTAGCTTTGAACATCAACCTTATTAATATCCGGATCAGGTTCCATCCGGTCTTTATTGTTCTTATCGTCCAGAAGGTGTTTATGAATCAGAAGCTGCTGTTTCATTTCCAATTTGATGGCAGCTATTTCATCAACCAAAAGGAATTTGGGTAAAGATAGAGAGCGTTTTTAGTCGACAGGATTTCAAAAAGATGGAAAAAATGGAACAAAAAGTGGAATACTTATTTTTTTAATGGAATACATTAATTTTTATATCAGATGACTAATTTTAAATAAAAAATGTGATAGCTGGAATTTATAACAAACAAGCTTTTTTCAATAAAAAATTGCGGGATTTAGTCAGGAAAGACGAAGTTTCAACAAAATGGTTAAATTTTTATACACGTAGTTTATTTATCAAACAAAATATCTATTTTTAGCTACAAAAGATAAACTTGTAATGAAAAATATAATTCTTGACATTGCAAACCAAAGTGGTAATAATTTTAAGTAAAAAATATTTAAATATATGTTAATTTTTAGACAAGAATCTTACTTAATTACGTAATAACTTATTTTTAAACGAGTAATCAGACTCTTCTGCAAGTGGAGATTAATGTTTATTCTAAAAGGCCGTCATTACCAAAACAGTTAAACTTTTAATCAAAAAGTATCATTATATCAAAAAAGTTGACATTTTAATAAAATAATTAAATTTTCAACAAACTGGTTGAAACTTCTACCAAATAGCTGAATTTTTAATTGAAAAAATTCTTACTTCATTCATTAATTATTATTAAGGCATCAAAGAACTTTCGCCTAGAAAAAATGAATTTTTTAAATATAAATATAATAATTTAATTTTCCAGTTTCAAAATACAACGATTTTTATCCTCCAAATACTAATTGCATGTATAAATTTGAGTCCAAATTGGGATCGGAAACAAACATTTTTATAGTTTGACATTTTCATGCTTTACAAAATAATTTATCATAATTGTGCGGCGGTGACCTACTGGAGTGTCACTAATTTCCTCCGGGGTTTGCATAGACATCACCACTGAATGTTGATAATACAATTTATTCTTGGGTTGGAACAGGCGCTTACGTATTGCCTGATAGTCTTACTTTAATTGATTTATCAACAGGAAAAGCGTATCTTCGAAGTTCGTATATTCGATCTAGATTATGAATTGAAATAAGCCGAATAGATGAAAGGTATTCTACTCCACATCCTTGTCCATCTGGTGAAGGAAGCCTTATAGGATCAGCCATGGTCCTGGCAGGAGGAAGCATGGATCTGGCATGAGGAAAAATGGAACTAGCAGAAGGTGACATGGAACTGGCAAGAGGAAGCATGGACCTGGCATGAGGAGAAATCGAAATGGCAGGAGAAGAAATACAACTGGCAGAAGACACTATCGAACTGCCAGGCGGTAAGTGGCTCCTGAGGTGAATATGAGATTGGGCAGGAGTAAGAGGCCTCTCATGTGAATGATCGCTGTTAGGAGGAGACCTAGACCTGGCACGAAAAGAATGCTCAGCAGATGGCTGTGCATTTAATTCTGCAATCAGAAAATGAAAGATTTTAAAGGATTTATATGGATTTTCACAAAATTACAAGATTTTTGAATATTCAAAAATATATTCAAATGTATCAAGAAATTTTTAAGCAGTCTCAAACAATTTCATGACGTTTTAAACAAACCAGTAAAGAGAATTTTATTTTAGGAATTGGAAATGTTTAGCTCACCGAATTCACACTTTTTATCTAAGCTGTAATATTAATTCATTTTGCATTTCGAGTTATCAGAAAAAGTTCCTATTTTAAAATTGTTTAAATAATTTTTATAAAGAAATTCTTAGATTGTCTATTGTTTAACTAATAGGCCTAATTTTTCACGGAATCGTTTTTCTTATTATCAAACATCATTTATAATTTAAACAATATTTAGACTAAATGAACATGTTTGCTATTGTTTAAGATTTTTATTAATTAAAACGATTTTAATTTTTAGCTATCGTTAAAGAATATCCTCAATTTTCATTTTCGGAATCGACAAGAATATGTTTTCAATCACATTTTGCCTCGATTCTTTTTTGTTGTTGTTAAAATTGGTAAGCTTATCCAATTTACGAAGTATAATAGCAAAGGTTCAGCAGAAAAAAGTATGAGTTGATTTTGTAAACCCAAATGGAGCCTATTTGTTGAAAACTATCGAAATAATGTTTAAATAAACAATACTTTTTATGAATTTTCAAATCGCTGTAGCAAAGTATTATCAGAAAGACACTCTTTGTTGATTCAATAAATAATGGTGATTATGTTACATAAATATACAAACTGCGTATTTATTTATGAAAATTGTTTAAATAATTCATAACTCCTGTAAATTGCAACAATCATATGAATTTCGTGGATTCTTTGTATGCGCGATGGTAATTCCTAGTGCCAGTAATGAACGCTAATGAGGAAAAAGTTGAACCTAAGTTCTTAAAAAGTGAATGAAACAGGAAATTTTAGTCCAAGGATTAGTAGAAGCAAGGGCAAGGTCTCGAGCTGCAAGTACGTTTTCTTCCACTATCTAAAAGACCTTTGTATCTTTCAAAGAAAAAATAAATTTTGAACTCTTCTGATAAAGATGAAAAAAAATTGTCTAGTACAGTTTCGACATGGTATTTCACGCGCTTTTGATTCTTTCTACGTTTTTGTCATTGAAACAAATGTTTGACCTACAAAATTATAGTCAAAAAGAAATCTGACTTTTTTCGAAATAAAACGGATTTTTAACGCTGGCTTTAAAGCCCCGCCCGTAGCAAAATGTTTGACACCATTGTCGTTAAAGTGGTCACATTCCGTGACTAAGGAAAATTTCTTCAACAAGTGACTCCTATCTTCAGTTTGGTCTAAATGCATGGCATTTCAAAGTCCCTTTGATTGTCACTGCAGCATCGAATCTGCTTTTCAGATCTTCAAAAGTGGCTTCGAGATCTTCGTTGCGACTAAAAATTATCTTAGTTTCCTTGCTGCATTTTGTCTAACATTAGTCCCTACGCCATCACATGCTCCCCTGCCATAAGTGGTAGTTTAGTTATGCCACTTACGTGGAGTTCCGAAATCTGTCTTGTGAGCTAGGATAACAGCAAAATTGCTCTTCTTCATAAAATTCTGAATTTCTTCTTCTGAGACGTAGTAAATCTTCGGGACTGTGAAATTCGCCTAAAGGTATCTAAATGACAATTAACTTCTGGTACTCAGAAACGGCAATTAGTATTATGACTCAAATTGTCCAACATGATTACCATGCTCTTGTGATTGAGTTATTTATCTTTTACATAGTAAATAACTACTTTACATATAGTGGCCTGGGTGATCATTCCAATAAAATCATTTTGTGGAATCTTCGAGAACAAACTAAAAGTTCTTGAGCGTCTTCATTTCCAGGTTAGCATGTACGTAGTACCTTTATCCATAAAGCCTGACATGAGATCTGGATGTTCAATGATATTTTGAAAACACCTTGCACACGCGTCAGGTACTTGTACTAGAAGTTGTGCTCCATACCTGCACCTAAAACTTTCCAGATACTTGACCCTTCCAAAACCGTTGAAACATCTGAAGATTTGATGTCCGTTAGCACCATCTTAGGTATATTGCTTGATCTTGCATTCTCTAGTTGTTACCACGCAGTGTCCAAATTTTTTGTGTTCGTTTTTTCTGAAATACCCGATCAATAGTTTGTCATGCCTTCCAATTGATGGACTTCGGTGTCTTGCATTTTATTTTGCCTAATGCTCAATTCCCGATAAAACCTTCTTTCATCTACATTAAATGTTCAATTTCTTTTCCTTTTTGTGCTGTTTTTCTTGTACCGAGGAATATTAGTAGAGAGGACTTTAGGTCTCGGTTTATAATTTCGCAATTTGTGTGTTGTGTGGATTGCAGCGAAATAGAATGCGTGGTGGTGGCTTAAAGGTTTTGCCCTTGGTTACTTTTGCTTGTGGTTTCTCTTTTTGATTTTCCGAAAGAGGCAATTTTTTGCTTTTTATTTGATTCAGCGTGCCTTGTACATGTAATTTGCGTTGGGGAGCGTGTTCATTTTCTCAGTCAAAATGAAAACAGCCTATTACATCTAATGCTGCTAGTATTTCTCTAGTAGTTCTCTAGACGGATCCTTTGTTTTGTGGATGGAAAGATGTTATTTCGATATTCTCGGTCCTAAAAAGGTTTTGTAAATGTTTCCCATAGTGTAATGAGAATTAAATATTTCGTGGACATATCTTGAACCAAATAACAATATTTAATTATACTCGTTTTTTCGCTGATGCATATTGCCTAATTTTATTTAAAGGAATTCTCGATACAAAATTCAAGTATGCTCAATTTTTTTTCCTGCTGAAGTCTTTAATTTTTATGCAGAGTCGTTTGCACTATTTTTCTTTGTCACAGTTTAATAACGGGATTCTTAAAGAAGAAAAAATATTTTGTTTTTTAACCTTAATCTAATGCTTCCCATTGGCAACATATTTGATTTATAATTTACTAGCCAGACGGTTCCTCTTTTAGATTGCGTACTCGTTTTGGATATCTTTTTCTCCTCTTGATTTATGATTTCGCATTCTTTCAGAAATTGGTTCGTTATCTTCAGCTGATGATGATATATCAATCTCATCGTCTTCTTGTGATTCATTTAATTGATTGATTAATGCATTCTCTTTCTATTGTTCTAAGAGATTTTAATCTGCATTCTTGAAAGTGCCTCAGCTACCCTATTCTCTTTCTTTATTACGTCTATTTTGTTAAAAATCTGCGTAAAAGGCTGAGATGGTCCGTTTTTATTCAAAAATTACGTCCGCGATTAGATTGTCGAAACCGCTTAACTACCCCGATGACTTCTAACGTTTCTTTTTTGATAATTGTGGAGTTTAGCTCTGATTCATTTAGAGTCCTTGAGTCGTAGCAAACTAGGTGTCCCTTTTAAAATAAAATTGGCCGTTTAAGCTTTATAGTTTTATTCCCTTTCTTATATAAACTTATATAAACAAAAAGTAGTTGAATTCTCAACCAAAATGATGAATTTTCAACAAAAAATCTTTATTTTCCACCCAAAAAGGCGAATTTTAAACGCATTGCAACAATATTGTATTAAAGGATTTGAACTTTTGACAAAAAAACAAAAATATCTTAAACAAAAATGGATCTTAAAAGTGGAAATTATCGAACCACTATATTCTATCTGGCTGTATATAATGAATTTTTCTAAAGCTTTCCGAGGTCACAATACAAATTGAAGTAGATTTTGAAAATTCGAGAAGTTTGTAAATTTGACTTAAAATATATCTCACGTAATATATCATGTTCCAAAACTCAGAAATAATACCCCTACTAGTGGAAATTCTATCTAGAATTTCATAAGCTTTCTGAAGAATTAAAAAAAAAATGTGTTGCGTTACTTAAGACCTCGCTAGTCTCCTAACTTATTTCAGCAGTGCAATAAAAAAGAAGTTTTGTATCGGCTTTTAAAAATAATGGCTTGGTAATTAAAGAAAGAAAAAGTCCTTGTGAATTCTAACACATTGAAATTATTTTGTAATTACCAATCATATATAGGATTTCGGAACAGCGACTTCAGGTCACAAACCATATGTTTTATAGGTTTGAGTTTCCATACTTTGTTATATAATACAAGGTTATGAGACGGCGTTCACCTACTGGAGTGTCATCAATTTCTTCAGAGTTTAACAGGGTAATCGTTCCGCTTTCCATGTTTATTTTCAAACGCTTCCAAACTGTATTCAAATGCTTATATATCTTAATAAAAACATTAAAACTTTTCAATGTTGCCATGGCATCACCACCTGATGTGGATAACACAATTTGTTCTTGGGTTGGAACAGGCCCATATGTATGGCTTCCTGTTTTCACTTTAATGAATTGACCGTTAGGAAAAGTGTATCTTCGAAGTTCATATATCCGGTGCGGGTTGCAAATAGGAATAATCCGAATAAATTTAAGGTATTCTATTCCACACCCTTTTACATCGGGTGAAGGAAGCATTATAGGATGAACCACGGGCCTGGCAGAAGAATACCTGGACCTGGCAGGCGGCGAACGAGACCTGAGACGAAGAAGGGAGTCGGCAGAAGAAAGAGGCCTTTTAGGTTCACTTTAGGTATCAGGAGGTGACAGCGACCTGGCAGGAAAAGAAGGTTCAACAGGAAGAGAATCATTTTGAGAATGTGAAGGTCTTCGACGAGGAACACCAGGAATAGGTTCTCCATTAGGCAAACAATCAAACTGCGAACCTAATTCTGCAAACAAGAGAAAGAAGATTACATTTTCCTAAAACCGTTTATACTTTCACCAGGCAAGAGAGTCACAAAAAGTTTCAAAGAACTTTACAGTATTTAGGGGATAATAATATCTCTAACTATTTCTAAGGTCTTAAGAAATTTTGCAAACTTTACACGATTTGTAGATTTGAGCGCGTGCTTGCCAGTACATTGTGCGTACTGTTTTTATTCATAATTTCTGAACAATGCCGCTTAAAATTGTAATACGTCACTAAATTGTACCGCACAGTGATACAGAAAAGAGCAAGACGCATTTTTTTAATTATCATCATATGTTATTAATTCGATCATAAAAGAGTGAATGATTTGTAAATTCGAGACGCAAATTTCAAAGAATCAGCTATTAAGAACACACAACTTGGATTTGAGAAAATGACGGAAAATTTTTTATTTGCGGAAAGCTTATATTTTATTATATTTACCAATATAATTGAAGATAATTGCCAAAGTAATCACCAAAGTATAAACTACCCTCATTTTTTCCAATAAGGGGACAAAATAATTAAGTTATTAATAAAGAGTTTTGTTAAGAGTGTTACGAAGGTATGTTGTAGTGTTTTACTGTAGATTACATAATATATACTCTAGTCGTTTTCTTATAGATAAGTGGCAAAAATTATCTTCTGATAATTTTTGCCAATATTGATTTATTTGATTCGTCAGAGTTAGGATACAAAGTTCTATAAATTGATGATCAAACGGTGCTAGCCAGTTTGATTTTTTCAAACTCATTGCAATATTTTGTTAGATCCTTTAGAATTTATATTAGAAAATTCATGAAATTATGATTTTTGCTATTGTGTTTTGATCTACTTTACTCCTTACTTTATTAGTTTCCCCTGTTCTTTCAATTTAGATTTTTCTGATTTATCTCTTTCAAGTACACTATTACTTAAAATTTTTTATTTCGGGATTTTTATGTTTTGGCAATTTTAATATTTGAGAATTTTTCAAGATCGATTTTTTATATTTCGAAAAATTATTAATTTTGAGAATTTAATTATTCTGAAAGTTTTCAACTCGGCATTTTTATACTTTGGAAATTTTAATTATCTGGAATTTTTTAATTCATGATTTTTATATTTCGTTAATTTTATCCTTTTGGGAATTTTTCAATCAGGGATTTTAATGTTTCAGCAATTTTATTATTTGGGAGTTTTTAAACTCAGGAATTTCATGTTTTGACAATTTTTTAATTTCGGGAATTTTATTATTCAAAAATTTTTTAATTCAGGATTTTTATATTTCGGCAATTTTATAATTTTTGAAATTTTCGAAATTGGGATGTTTATGTTTTAACAATTTTCTTATTCGAGTATTTTCGAATTTGGGATTTTTATATTTTGGAAATTTTATTATTTGTGAATCACCCAATTTAAGATTTTTATATTTTGACAATTTTTTAATTTCGGGAATTTTATTAGAAATTTTTCAAATCGGGATTTTTATGTTTTGGCAGTTTGATTATTTAAAAATTCTTCAATTCAGGATTATTATATTTTAATAATTTTTGAATTTCGGGAATTTTATAATTCAGAAATTTTTTAATTCAGGATTTTTATATTTCGGCAATTTTAAAATTTTCGAAATTTTCAAATTTGCGATTCTTATGTTTCGTCAATTTTCTTATTTGAGGATTTTCCAATTTAGGATTTTTATACTTTGGAAATTTTATTATTTGTGAATCGGCCAATTCAGGATTTTTATATTTTGACAATTTTGTAATTTCGCGAATTTTATTTTTAATTTTTCAATTGGGGATTTTTATGTTTTGGCAGCTTGATTATTTGAGAATTCTTCAATTCAGGATTGTTATATTTTATTAATTTTTGAATTTCGGGAATTTTATAATTCAGAAGTTTTTTAATTCAGGATTTTTATATTTCGGCAATTTTATAATTTTGGACATTTTCGAATTTGAGATTCTTTCGGCAATTTTCTTATTTGAGGATTTTCCAATTTGGGATTTTTATACTTTGGAAATTTTATTATTTGTGAATCGCCTAATTCAAGATTTTTATATTTTGACAATTTTGTAATTTGGCGAATTTTATTAGAAATTTTTCAAATGGGTATTTTTATGTTTTGGCAATTTTATTATTTGAGAATTCTTCAATTCAGGATTATTATATTTTGACAATTTTTGAATTTCGGGAATTTAAATAATCAGAAATTTTTTAATTCAGGATTTTTATATTTCAGCAATTTTATAATTTTCGAAATTTTCGAAATTGGGATTTTTATGTTTCGGCAACTTTGTTATTTGAGGATTTTCCAATTTGGGATTTTTATACTTTGGAAATTTTATTATTTGTGAATATATAAAATAAAATATAAAATTCCCAGAATTCAAAAATTGTCAAAACATAATAATCTTAAATTGGAGAATTCACAAATAATGAAATTGCCAAAACATAAAAATCCTGAATTGAAAAATTCCCAAATAATAAAATTGCCAAAACATAAAAATCCTAAATTGAAAAATTCGCAAATAATAAAATGGCTAAAACATAAAAATCCTTAATTTAAAAATCCTCAAATAAGAAAATTGCCGAAACATAAGAATCCCAAATGCAAAAATTTCCTAAATTATAAACATGCCGAAATATAAAAATCGTTAATTGAAAAATTTCTGATTCATATAATTCCTGAAATTCAAAAATTGTCAAAACATAATAATCCTAAATTGGAGAATTCACAAATAATAAAATTGACAAAATATAAAAATCCTGAATTGAAAAATTCCCAAATAATAAAATTGCCAAAACATAAAAATCCTAAATTGAAAAATTCGCAAATAATAAAATTGCTAAAACATAAAAATCCTCAATTTAAAAATCCTCAAATAAGAAAATTGCCGAAACATAAGAATCCCAAATTCAAAAATTTCCTAAATTATAAAAATGCCGAAATATAAAAATCGTTAATTGAAAAATTTCTGATTCATATAATTCCTGAAACTCAAAAATTGTCAAAACATAATAATCCTAAATTGGAGAATTCACAAATAATAAAATTGACAAAATATAA
>JAAAKG020134269.1:0-10641 GCA_010014905.2 Druon quercuslanigerum | reverse complement strand
CCAACGTTTGTTCAACAAGAAGTGTTAGTAAGACATCTAATATTTGGCTAAGAAAGGGTTTTCTGTATCCAGAGACGGAAGGACTTGTCATTGCGATACAGGACAAGGCTTTCAGCACCAGAAATTATCGCAAACATGTGTTACATCCAGACATGGTTGACCGATGCCGAACATGTCGAGATACTAACGAATGCATAGAGCACATTATTGATGGCTATCGCGCAATGGCTCAGAGAGAATATACGCACAGACATAATGATGTAGCGGGTAATATACATCAACAACTTGCCCTAAACCTAGGACTTCTAAAAGAATAGACGCCTTTCTATAGATACATTCCAATGCCCGTTTTAAAAAGCTAAAATAACATCTTATATTGAGATTTTACTATCCAAAGGAGTCCTTGCATCCGGGCCAATCGACCTGACATCGTGATGCGAGAAAAAGAAGGTGGAAGAATCTACATCATCGACATTGCTTGGCCACTTAACGAAAATTTGCAGTCAACCTACACAACCAAGATTCAGAAGTATAGCGAGTTAAGGCATGAAGTTAAGACCATATGGAAGAATGTGAATCATCCATCCACTCATCCCATTGTGATTTCGACTACAGGCATTGCACACGCAAGATGCACTGAACATCCTGAACATTTAGGAATCAGTAGGATATTGGCAGCAGCTCAGAAGGAGGTTTTACTAAATACCTGTCACATTGTAAGAAACTTTCTTGACTATCAGGAAGCAAGCGACTAAAAACCTGTGGAGAGGCAGATGTTAACTCTAAGAAAGCATCCAGCCGTGACTGTTGTCACATCCAATGCTCTCGGCCGCTGGTAATGGTATACCTACAGCATCATCGCAGGAGGTTTCAAGCATCGTATTAGATTAACTAATAAGCATCCTGAATTCATCAGTCACTTGACTTAGTCCGTGGCTATGATGTATAACCGGGTTCACGCGAGTCAAAGTTTTAAATAAATTATATAATATTAGTTAAAATTTTACAAAAACATATACGGTAATTCAGTATTACAAAAGTAGTCCAGACTTCGCAAGTATACGTCAACATGCAAATATAATCTCACTTTTGTACAAAATCTTCATTTTGTTACCTCCATTCATTTTGAGTATATATGCTTGCAGCTCCGTTTGTAAGGATTTACCCTAAACCTTATGCTTGCAGGTACAGAGCGCATAATCTCATATACGGCACTGCCTGCATATAAAGTTATAGACTCTTTTCTGTCAGATGAAGCGACAGAAAAAATATTGAAAAGTTCTTTGACTTTAGCTGAAAATTAACGATTCAACAATTTTTTTTTTAGAATTACGAAAAAGTACGATTATTTTTCAAATCAACGTTTATTTGAAGGAACTAGGGCAAGTGTTTTGAATGTGAATCGACGTAACTAAATCAAGATCAGAGTATATTTTGTTTCTTTAAAATGAAGAAATCATAATTATTTTGCTTCCAGTGTAAATGAAAGAATAAATACGCACAGAGCAAACTAATTAGATTAACCTTATATCTTATACCTTACGTATTTGTTCTTAATCCTCACAGTATAGATTCGTCTTCAGACCCAGTTGCAATCCACAAAATAACTGTTTTTTCGAAATGTTCATCCATATTTGTTTTAATATTTCAAAAACTAATGAATTAGGAAAACTTTAATTAGCAGATTCGTATTCTTCAGATTCAGTTATCAGGGATTTAAAATAGATTCGGTCTACCAGACCAAGTATATCCTATAAGATTTATTTAAATAGTTTATCATGTGAGGGTTAAAAATTTCCGAATTATTTGAAACAGAAATATTAATGAAATTTTGAACAATATGCGGAAATTTTTAACAAAACCATCTAATTTGCGTTGTTATGTGCAGAAAGAATACATTTACCCTGATTTCCGGGAGATAATAACCCCAGAACCATAAAATTACACGCCGTTTTGCCGAGGGGCCAATAAAAGCCAACAGCATTGGACAGCTATGCAATAAAAATCCTGTTCTTAAACGGAAAACCGTAAAAATCCGTGGTCCAAACATAAAACGGCCGTACCCATTTCCGCAGATGTAACGTTACGGTATAAGCCTACTGCAAAGCAGACCTTTAATGTTACGTGCATATACCGAAGCGCATCCTGTGCGCGAGTGTTTGTATATGGAGAGAAGTAAACAGCTTCGATTAGCTTTCACATCATGTGCGCAGCCTGTCCTAATCCCCTCACACGATATCAAGCAATTATGACAAAATGTTTCTTTCCTCTGTACAGACCACGAATCACTATCTTCAAAGGAAATTTAATCAAAATTCCAGGTCATATATTCTTCAATTTTTCATGATATTTTCATTCTGACGAGCTTAAAAAATATTCTGTATCCTTAATTAATGATAATAAGCGCTAATAACCACATGTCTTCAGTCAATAATCAGAACTACTTGCAAATAACTTTATCAATAAATGAACCAATCCATCATAATACATACTTGATCTTTATCAATCCGAATCGCTAAATAGCCATTCTATTACTTCCTATCCCTATTCCTAGTTGCCTCCATCTGGACTTTGCATTAAACCATGTATAACCAGAAAAAACTAAACTTAAATTTTGTTGCATGTAAAATTTCCCGCTGTTAAAGTTTACACGCTATTTGGCGAAAGTTTATCATTACGATGGAATAAAAACTGTCGTTTCCTACGGCGTCCTTAGCAGAAATGGTACAATGGTAAAGCATCAGTGAATACGAGCTATAAATTGGTAAATCATATTTAAAACAACTCAGAAGAAACCAAATTTAACATTTTTTGCAGGTAAGACTTGCAACGGTTAAAAATTAAACATATTTTAGCGAAAGTTTCATCGAGGCTAGGAGAATAATTCTGACCTCGGCTACAGCTTCACGCTGAAGTGAGCAAATTTCGGTAAAACCTGTAGAATCAGTAACAGAAAACACGAAAAAATTTGTTCATACTGATATATCTCCTCGGAAATAAATTACACTATTGTACACGAATTAGAACTTATTTAATACTATCCTATATGCTAATTTCCCGCCGGGTCAAAGTCGGCCCGACTTTGTAAAACTCGGGCCAATCTTTGTAAAACTCTGGGCCGAAGATCGACCCAGCTAGTGAAATGATTACACTGGGCCGAGGTTTTTGCCAACCATCGGCCCGACATAAGGACCCAAGTTTGGACCAGTGTGTTTAACGAGATCAACATGGTCCTGGGCTGCAATACAGGGACAACTTTGCTTTCCAATATAATTTTAATACCCCCTATTGCTATACTCTAAGGATATAACAAAATATGTATTCAAAAAATAAATAACAATTGATTGCGAATATTTTGTTAATAAATTTTAATCGCCCTGCTTAGAATAAATGAATGCATTATATTATTATACATTACATTAAAATATAATATCTAGCGTTACGGGGTTTCAAACCTACATCTATACCTGAATCTATTGCCTAGCAGTCGGGAGTCATAACCATCACTCTATGCACACATAATTGAAAGTCAATGAAAAAAACATTCTCATAAGCTACAGTTCAAAACATTTAAAAGAACTACTTTTCATTCTTTTTTTCATTAATTTGTTCATTATGATGCGACATCATGTAGATGTGAAATAAATTAGCTGCTAACGAAAATAGAAGTAAACTAAATTTTTTATAAATAATTTAAATCTATGACACTTTTTAGCGTTTCGTAGCGTCGGGTTGAAACCCTTAAATTTTTTTAAACAAATTTTTTCCCCAAATGGTTCTTTAAACAATTGTTGTAAAATTTGTTTGAAACATTTTTTGTCAAAATTGGTTATGAATAATTATTTTCAAACATTTTTTTAAAAGATTTTTTAATGCTACTGACGTCAGTTGCCAACGTCCATCGGATTATGACAACTTAACAAAAACCTAAGTCGTCCCAACTTTAGTTGCCATAGATCGGTTTCCAAAGCAAGGCAGACTTTGGACCGATGGTCACGTTCAATAATTAAATTGATTTTTTATAAAACAGATTTTAAAAAAAAATGATAATATTCTTTTATGAATAACATTCTCTAATTTGATATTTCAGTAACTCAGTGTAATAAAGTTGAATGTATTCAGATTTAATATTTTATAAATTGTACTAATTAAATTAAATCTTACTACCTTAGTGTACAAATTTCGTGAGAAACAATTCCTAATGTTTCAAAACCCAAAGCAAATAAATGAATTGAAAATAGAAACAGTTAACTTTTATTTAAAGTGCTGTGAAACATAACGTTTCTGCTTGATAAGACAATGTCGAAAACAATCAAGGAGCATTCTCAAAATCATCAATCAAAATTCATTCATCAAAGTCTGAAAAATCAAGAATAATGATTTCATAGTTTGATATGCGTCTTACATTTCTGTGAACTTCATATTGCCAAAATGAATTTCTATAATACGTTTTCGAAATTATGATATTCAATATTTTTCTTATTCAAATTATTTTTCGAAAACTCAGTAAGAAGAATATCATTTTTTCATAGTCTTAATTTTTGATATGAAGATTCATAATATTTCGTATTTAGAATACTACTTTTTCGTGTTTGTGTTTTAAATACTCGATTGATAATATTAAACTTCGCTCTTGTAATACGAGTAAGTGTAATAAAACTTCGGTTTTCCCAATTTTGGAATGATATTATACTAAATTCTAATTCTATTTTTTTCATTTATTCTAACCAATGGTCTTTCAGAGCAGAGTTTGGCCGATAATCAGCTTTACTCGTTCCAGAAAGATTTTCGATAGTTCGCCCGATGGTCGGGTCAAGATTTGGGCCAAGGTTGGGCGAATAGTTGGTTCCACTTAGACTGCTAACGTTGTCTGTTTAGTATTGGCGGACATAAGTTTCTCATGAGTACAAAAGTTGGCTTAATTTTGGATGCTGGTCTACGGAGGGCCAAAGTCGACCTGACTTTGGGCCGACGGTACTACTCTGGGTATTTAGTTATTTAGTATAATTTCGCTTTAAAGAACTGTATTTTTTGTACGATGATACGTCAATTTTCTATAAATTTTGTGAAATGTACCTCTCAACAAAAAGATAACAGTTGAACCCAATATTAATGACAGTAGCAGTAGGGTGGCTTGTAAACTGTGAACTTGTAAACTCTGCATGTACATAATGATTATATAGTTGCAATACTGGTCAATAAAACCGAAGTATTGCACCGATCATCGGGCCAACCTTTGGCCAAAGTGGAACCAACCATACTCGATTTGTAATTTTAAAGCAAAATGCCAGAGTTCATCAGACCATCGGCCATATTTCTGACCAAAGTTGGGCCGAATGTCGGGTGCAGTAGGGTTGTTTGTGTTGGCCAGTATTACACCGATGATCGAGCAACCTTCGGCCAAAGTTGTGCCGACAGTCGAACTTTCTCCTGCTACTAGTTTCGTTAGCCAATGCTGTCCTGATGCTGGTCCTACTTTGGTTACCAAACATTGGCTGGCGAAGTCGGGCCGACTGTGTTTGGATACCAAATACCGTAGAATCAATATTGTCCGCGTTGGCTGAAAGTTTATCGGTTCCAAGAATGGAACTAGGGTAGTTCAATTCTCTTGAGGCCAGCTTGATTCAGCTAGCGAACGCCCGACGTTCCTGTATCGAGACAACATTACTTCTGCGCATGCGGCACTAGAGTAATCCAACACCCTACTATCGGCGAGAAAATTCGCGTCCTCTGGGTTTGACGTTGAAAAAGCGTGGGGGAAAAATCGTAGCTGCAAAATAAGCCGCAACAGTCTCCTTATTATTATTATTAATTTTTGTCGTTAAACATGAAAATCGAATTACACTGCCTGTCAATCTTTTATCAACGTTCACTCTCTTCTTGCTGCAAGGAAGTGAATGAAGAACATGGAAACTTAGCGAACCAGTTTTTATTTTATTATACTCTTGGTCTCATTTTAAAGAAAAGATTTCGGAGTTTAATTTAGCAAAGTTTCAGTTTTTTTATTTAATTTCCAAAATACTAATGTGGAAGTTGAGAAAATAAAATTGGCATCTTTTTTAGTCCTGCTGGTTTAACTTCGGAATCAGAGGCTTGGAGGCACTGGTTGACTTCGAGACTCGGAAAAGAGTTAGCGATTGTTACGAATTATCGTTAACCTACGTTTATGTGGACAGGGGAATGAATGAACTCATAGATCGACCATTCTTTTTCTGATTAATAAGAACTAAACCATTTATTGAGTTCAATAAAATAGTTGGTCAGGATTACACCTCTGACTTGAAGATTGCAGCTAGCTGCCAGAGGTAATGCAGTATCTCTCTCTCGTACGCGCACATTGATGACTGGATCGCACTATTAGTCTACCTGATCGCTGTTAGTTTCCGACTCACTGTAGCTGCGGGCTGGCCAGAGCGCTATCTCCTCTTTTCTTCTATAATTACTGAATCCCACCCTACCAATATACGCTACGCCATCTCGTGGCTCACAGGCGAAGACATTGTATTTTATAACAATCGGCCATCCTGCTTTAATTTGGTCTCCAAATTAATAATTAATTTACAAGTTTTTCTTTTATAGGTCTCAATATAATAATATAATACACCAATGTACTCGTCGAAGGAATAGTTTTAAAGATAGTCTCGTAAATATTTTGGCTTTCCCGCAACCTCTTCGGTCGATTATTACAGTCACTAGTCGTTTTTAGCATTTTCAACTGCCATTCTTACAGTACCACCGTGAGTTTCACTTATAGTATCGTTGCCACAATCCCCTTAGACTTCATACTCGGTATCATCATCATTCTCACCATCTAATACATAATCATCATTTTCAACTTCGTGACCCGTCCTAGCGCTACAAATAGTTGCATAAAATAATCGATCTTTCCGAGGGATACTTTCGCTTATACTGACTTCACAGACTCTAGGACTACAAACATTGTCAAGTTATCAATTAGACCTATAACATGTATATTTTTGGGCGCAGTAGTCGGAATAGGTCCGACATCATCGACATAAATGATTTCAAAAGGCCTACGCCCTGGCACGATCGGGTGTAGTTCGTCTTCCTGCGGACGTGCCTTGTGTTTAGCTAGAATACATTCTAAACACTTTTTGATGTGCATGCGTGCATAGCGTTTTGTTTTTGAAAAGGGAAAGCACTTTCTTATTCTCTCTACCGTTTTTTCTAAGCCAAAGTGGCTACTCAGATCATGATAACGAATGATCAATGACTTACGCATGATATCCGGTACAACATATAACTCGTCTTCTTTCCCATTGCGAAAAACGAGAATTTCATCTCCAAGAGTTTGTACATTTAACATCTCGTCTCATCACCTGCGATGCTTTATTTCATGCTTGAATTCTGACAGCTCACTCAGCTATCTTCCAATCTGTGCATTTTTCGTTCGCCATGTATTTATATGCAGTAGACTTTGACAATCGGTTACTATGACAAATGCTATACCTATTAAAAACGATCTCAACCGCTGTAGCGCCCAAGCTATTGCCATCAGCTATAGACGACTTGAGTGATATTTCGCTTCCGTTTCTGCGTCCGCT
Organism: Druon quercuslanigerum; assembly: GCA_010014905.2. Classification (NCBI taxonomy): domain Eukaryota; kingdom Metazoa; phylum Arthropoda; class Insecta; order Hymenoptera; family Cynipidae; genus Druon; species Druon quercuslanigerum. The sequence goes on along the minus strand of JAAAKG020134269.1, from coordinate 3,076 downwards.
TATAGTAACATTGCTCCTAAGCCTAGCCTGGAAGCGTCTGTGTGCAGCTCGGTGTAACTAGATTTATCGTTGTACAATTTTAGAGCCGGATTCGAGATTAGTTTAGCTTTAATTTTGGTGAAATTCTTCCTTTACCTATTTCATATCCTAGATATTCTACTTGGCGCATCCCAAATCGACATTTTGCTATATTGAGAGTAAGTTTTGCGTCTAGTAACATGTCTAGAATTTTCTGCAAATTCACCATTAACCGATCCCAATCCTTCGCGTTAATAAAAATGTCATCAAAGAAATGGAAAGTCATGCCTTGTCCACGCGCAGGGCCAAATATTAGTTGCATCAATTTTGCAAAGTATCGCGGCGCGTTTGCTAGACCAAACAGAGCGCTCTCGAACTGTCCAGTCTGAGTCACTGTTGCAAAAGCTAGATACTGTTTAGAATTTTTGTCTATATGCATCTGTAAATACTCGCAAGCTAGATCAAGTGTAATAAAAATATTAGATTCATTTAGCTCTTCGAGCAAAACGTCAAAATTCAGTATCGGATGCGGCATTGCTTTAGTAACTTAATTTAATTTCCAATAGTCTACTACCATTCGCGCAGTACCATCTTTCTTGCGCCTGATAAAAGCTGGACTTGCAAAAGCTGAGTCAGTTTCATTGACAATGCCTGCTTCTTTGTATTCGTTCACGATTTTCTCGAGGTCAGCGCGATCACGAGCATTTAAGGGATACGGTTTCAAATTAATCTAAGCTTCTTTTTCAAGTTTAATTTTCATTGTCATTTCATCAGTTTTTTCAATTTCATTTACTTTTTTAGCAATACAATCAAGATAGGAATTCAACATATTTATCAACTCGCTTCTCTGCTCGTTCGTCACACTTTCCTCAGTGAATACTTCATCAACATGAACGTCTTCAATGCGTTTCATATCATACCCGGCTTCCTCTGTCGCTAAAACCGAATTCTCAATCCCTTTACCGATTTTCACTTTTACTAGTTTTTTATTTTCGTTAATTACGGGAATTTCTATTTCGCGCGTATCGACACAAACTTTAATAAAATTTACTTTTTCCGGTTCAACTGTTAACTTTTCAGCCGCAACTACTTTCCCTCCTTTCCCTTCTTCAAATAGTTCTGAGTCAATATCATAAAAGGTTAAATTATAACCTTTTCGAACGTATTTAAAGTCTAACGCTTTAGTAAATGGACGCCCCAAAATAATCTTAAACTGTTGTGTGTCATCCGGAACAATCCGTAAAGAAAGTTTTCGCTATTTTAAGTCTTCGAGTTGTACGTCTCAACAACCACCCCATTAACTCTACATTGCTATTCCCGAAACCTATCAATCTTGAATGCGCATTTATCACATTAAATGCTTCTCGCGAAACTACAGAGTAGTTTACCGTACACACAGATGACCCTATATCATTCAGCGCTACAAGCTTCGATAAACCAATTGCCACTTCGCGTATAAACTTTTCTTCTGTTTTATCAATTGAGTTATTACTAACTGTAATAATTTCTTCTATCTCGACTTTATTTTCTTTCTTATAACACCGTGACGCTACATATCCCGGTTGCTTACATTTGTAACAGGTTATTTGACGCCTCGGTTGTTGACATTCATGCGACAGATGCCCCCCACCCCTCATTACAATTATAACATTTTCTCAAACCTCGATTTTCTGTTAAAGACCCTGCTGCGACGTTTCTCTTGGGATTACCTCCATTTTGTTGTGCTGACTTTGGTGAAGAAGCTGTTTTCGAGCCAGTGCGCAGAGTTAAGTACGCTTGACTCAGCGTCTCGTTCCTGCTTTCGTGATGGCGTTCCGCAGCTCTCTCTCACGGCGGCTTACTCAATTTTCATCAAATCCTGCATAATTACGTTGGTAGTTTCATAGTTTTTTCCAAGTAGATACTAGGCAAGATCACGTGATCATAATCCGGCTGCGACTTTCTTACTGATCTCCTTGCCGCAAAAGCATCCTCAAGTACTTGAAAAGTTGTAATGGCGACTGGTTTGCCCAAAAGCCATTTCCAAGCTCCACTTCGCAAGCGAGCTTTGGCTCTGCTGAATGCCACTGCATCAGACCATTCATGAAGTTGTTTTGAATTTTTCAGATCGTTGATCCATGCTCGGGCTCGTTCAGGTCCTTCATTGCCATGAAATTCACTTATGGCGTCTTGCACGTTGGAGATTAGAATTAGTTGATTCTGAGTTTGCTTTCCTTCTTGCATTCGAGCGAAAACTTCCGTCTGCTGTGTCATCACTTCGCCGATCGAGATAAGCGCTTGACCTATATGCGCCGATGTTCCATTTTCGGTATTCTGCGGACCAGCAGCCTGATTCGGCATTTTTCTCTGTAATAGTTGCATTTGACTTTGCAACTGATCAATTTGTCGTTGGAATGGCCGACGTTCTTCTTCTCGCTTTTCTTTCTGACACTCAACCTCGGCCAGCGCCAACTCCAAACCCCCCGCCATTTTGTTTTCTGCAGTAAATTCACCAAGTCGTTCTCCACAAAGCTGTCGAACTCATCCTGTTTCTCCTTACTCATAAATACCCTCGTTTCATGGAGGTACTCACTGCATGCACTTGCCACAAACTTGCACTCTACACCATCACAAGCTCTTTGAATCCACTCAAATCCTGATCTAACCTGTCATATCTCACTTCTGATTTGTAACGAATTATCGTTAATCTCCGTTTATGTGGACAGGGGAATGAATTGACTCATGGATCGACCATCCTTTTTCTGAATAATAAGAACTAAACCATTTATTAAGCTGAATAAAATACTTGGTCAGGATTACACTTCTGACTTGAAGATCGCAGTTAGGTGGCAGAGATAACGCAGTCTCTCTCTCGTACGCGCACATTGATGACCGTCTCGCACGACTAGTCTACTTGAACGCTGTTAGCTTTCGACTCAATGTAGCCACGCGCAAGTAAAAAAAACTGAGCCAATAAGAATATTGCCGCATAATTTCTCCAACTTGGATAAGTAACGCGGCAAATGTAAGTGATTTTGAAATTACAAATTTTAGAATTAGAATGTTTTGTAATTTTAAG
>JAAAKG020134267.1:0-13901 GCA_010014905.2 Druon quercuslanigerum | reverse complement strand
TTTTCTACAATTTTCTACGTATATTACGTCGTTTATGTATTATACGTAGAAAACCTCGAGTGACATGTCACAACCCAACTATGTGAATAAGTCAGAGTGAGAAAGACGGAATTGTCGCGAGCCAGAGACCGTTCTAATTTATTCTTTTAATTATTTATTACCCAGCAGTGCCATAGAAGTTAATAATATTATGAAATTTTGTTACCTAATTGCATTAATTATACATGAGTATTAATTTTAATTTCAAAAAAGGGAACAATAAATAAAGTTGTAGGGCTGATAAAAAAATGCGTTACAATAATATTATTTTTAATAAAAAAGCAATTCAATTTAATGAAACGAGATGAATGTTCAACAAAATAATGTATTACTTTTTTATTACAAAACAGTTGCATTTTTAACCACCAAAAAAGATTAAATTTATATCAAAATATGAATTTCTATCAAAAGATGAATTTTTAGCCCAGAAAGATTTAAATTCTGAACACCAAAATATGGTGTTTCAAAAAATTGATTTTTAACCAAATAATTGAATTTTATACGATACTAAATGAATTATCAAGCTAAAAAGACGAAATTTTAAGAAAACGCGTTTAATTTTCAATAAAAAAGGATAACTTTTTCACAAAAAAGTTAATTTTAAATGAAGTAGTTGAATTTTAACCAAAAAAGATTTTAATACCTAATCAATATTAGTTGAATTCAAACAAAAAGATAAATGTTTAACAAAACAGCTTAATTCTCTATAAAAAAGATGGCATTTTACAAAATAATAATATGATCTTTCAAAACAAAAGTTCATTTTTTCATAATACTTGGATAAAAAAATGAATGCCCAATACAAAAGGGCAAATTTTTTATTCATAACAGTTCAATTTTAGAAAAAAAAATATTTTTTAACAAAATCATAGAATTCTTAGCTCGCAAAAATGAATTTTCGACAAAAAATTTAATTATTAAATAGGAAAGATGTCTGCTACAAAAAGAAAATTATTTGTCATGCAAAACTACGAATTTTTGACGAAAAAAGTGATTTTTTTAACAAAATAGTGGAAGCTTGAACTTGAAAAGATGAAATTTCAGCCAAATGTTCGAATTTTTAGAGAAAATAGAATAAACTTTAAATAAAATGCAAACAGTTGAATTTTTAAGTCACTAAAGACGAATCTTTTTCACAAACAGTTTTTTGACCATTTTCAACAATAAAAGGCCATTTTTAGATAAGAAGGATGACTCTTTGACGAATCTTCTATTTAAAACAGTTTGATTTCCGATAAAAAAGATGAAATTAAACAAAATAGTTGAATTTTTAAATTTGAAAGATGTGTTTTCCACCAAATGTTCCAATTTTCGAACAAAAAGAGGTTAAACTCTAACTAAAATCCAAATAGTTAAACTTTAAAGCTAAAAAGACTGATCTTTTTTAAAGACAGTTGAATTTTCAACATAAAAATAAATTACAAATAAGAAAGATGTATTTTCAATGAAAAAGGAAGAATTTTATTTAAAAGTTAATTTTTACTGGAAAACATCATTTATTAAACAAAATAGTAGAAGTTTTAACACGCAAAGATTAATTTTTGACAATAAATGTCATTATTAAATAAGGAGGATCCTTTTCTACTGAAAAAGATGAATTTTGAATGCAGAATGACGAATTTTGTACGAAAAAGTATGACTTATTTAACAAACTAGTTGAACTTTTAACTTGCAAAGATGAATTTTCACGCCAAAGAGATGAATCTTTTTCGAAGACAGTTTAGTTTTTAAGAAGAAAGTTCCTTTTTAAATAAAAAAGATGACTTTCTGACCAAAAGTAGATGAATTTGCAGTACAAAAGGATGAATTTTCTATTCATAATAATTACATTTCTGAACAAATATATATTTTAACAAAAAATTCATTTTTAAATAAGAAATATAACTTTTTGTCCCAAAAAGATGATTTTTAATTCTATTATTACGAATTTTCTATTAAAACAAGTTTAATTTCTAATTAAAAAGAATAATTTGACGAAAAAGTTCCTTTTTAATCAAAAATATGACTTTGACCAAAGAATTTTAATTTTTTCCTCCAAAAGGACGAATTTTCTATAAAAAAAATTTTAACTTCTGGCGAAAAAAATTAATTTTATTAAAAGGTTCATTTTTTAATCAGAAATATGACTTTTTAATCAAAGAATTTTAATTTTTCAATCCAAAGGACGAATTTCCTATGCAAAAAAGTTTAACTTCCGACAAAAGGATGAATTTTCACAAAAAGTTCATTTTCAAATAAGAAAAATGAATTTTTCATTTAAAAAATAAGCAAAATGGACTATTATAATTATTTAACAGGAGCTAATAAAACGAAAGTTACAATTGCATCAAATTGGATCAGATCACAAATCTCGACACAAATAGGGCCTAGGCGTTGCCTACGCTCACGCTGAAGCTGACGCCTTATGCCACGCAGTTTGGAACGCTGTTCAAGTTATACTCAGTTGGGAGCGCAAAAATGCTGGCCCCTGTTGTCTTTAAAATCGATTTTGAAAATGAAATTTTTAAAATATATGACTTTGTAGGTTTCTGAAAGAAAGGGAAAAACTGGATTTTGTGAAAAACCAAATTTAATACATATTTGGACTCTAACTCGCTCTAAAAGACAAAGTTCTGAATATTTTTGCATGGAAATTGGAGAACTTATGCTTCAAACTGTTTGGAAGATGATATGCTCGTTTAAAATTTTCCGATCTGTTATAAAAAAGAGCTATTAATTTGTTTGCCAAACAGTCTCAAAATAACGTTTCGCAACTTTGAAACGCTTTGTTTAGAATGTTCATATTTTTTTAATGATTTATTTTATTGAAGTAATACTTTTCAGAAAACTTCATTATATCCAAATAAACATTTCCCTCGCTGGAAGTTTGGGCTTACTTAAAATTCCCTCGATAAACGAAGCGCGTAAAAATTGCGTAGTCATCCCACTCTTCACAACCGCCAGACGTCCGCGATTTTGAATATGAAGTTTACTGGTAATTAATATGAATTGTAGTGTTTACTAATAACTAATTCTTGTGATAAGGTTCATTGTGTTATGAATATTGTTGTAGACAAAAACTATATACTTATCACTTTTCACATAGAAGTATGATTCATAAATTTTCGTTGACTCAACAATATGAGATAATTGTTGACCGCGAATGTTTATTTATGCTTAAGTAATTATTTTTAATTAACATTTTAAGAAAGTTAATATTGTGATGATAATATATCATTAAAATAATATTTTTCATTAAAACAAATGTTAATTTTCGTTTAATTTTTAGAGATTGAAAATCGTATAGTTGAAATGAACCATTTTGCTGCTGCATTTGCAAAAGTATTATTAACATAAAAAATACAAAAATTATCTCGCTGACATGTATAAGAAATTTAATGCAGACCATTAAAAAAAATCTTAAATTGGTTAAGAAATGTATCCTCTGGGCCTAAATGTGTCTGCAAAAATCCATTTCTCGACCACAGCTACGCAGCTGCGGACCGAGTAACGCGCGTCAAGTTAGGATTTTTGACGGCCAATTGGGGCGTAGCGTAGCTGCGTTTAGACCAGCGTGTCCAAAAGCACTGTTCCCATAATGTGGACGAAAATGCTAACGAAACAGAACGAAGAACAAGAAGAAGACCTCTTGCGCTTGATCAGAGCAGATTCTTTCGTACGAGATCGATTGAGATCCATTTCCCGAGTTCCACCGACGTCCCGCGAAGTACGGGAGAATGCTAAAAGACTACCAAAGACTCTGAAAGACATTGAAAGACTTTGAAATATTTCTGCTGAAGACTTGTGGCGACTATAGGGACGACGAACTGCGTCAGCAGAAAAATTCTCTTCGAAACAAAAAACCATCCGTTTTATTATTAAACAAAAAAACTGATCATAACATTTTAAAGTAGCAAAGCATTTGCCGCAAAAGAACGTTGGCCGATAAACTTAAGTCTAGAATCAGAAATAAGATCACCGAAAATAATTCTTCATTGTTTTCTGCGATCTTTTTATCGATAGCCTATACACTATTTCTGTATGTAAAAAAATGCATTTTTAATTAATGGAAATTCATAGGGAAGTGATTGTCTTCGTAATGAAATGAGTTATAGTATATCGGTGAATAATAAGTCTTGATAATTGTTCTTAAAAGCTTTCTACTTTCGTTTTTTTAAAACTTAATGAAATTTATTAAACTCCTGGTAGTTTATAAAAAGCTCTGCGTTGCGTTATTTGAAATTTGTACACAATACAATATATGGAGTAATTCTTGCTTTATTGTGGGGGGAGAGGTAAAGTTACAGTAAAAGTGCTTACATAATATTGAAACAGTTTCTAAGGTATTTTGAAATGAATTTTTTCCTTATACAAATTAAGATATTTTTATCTTAAAGCCATGTACTATTTATCCGACCTTATCGATGTTTCTTTAGCAAACTCTATGTCCATACGAAATGAGATATTGAGTTTCAAAGTTAGGGAAATTAAATAAAAGATTCTAAGGAAGATCTAAGGGAATTCTCGTCCTGAATATTTATGCTTGTAAAAAAAACTGTTTTCCAAAAGAACGTTATTTTTGAGTGGTCTCTGAGATTTTTAGAGTTAATATTCTTTCTTTTTTTTTTAAATCACAAGTTATTAGAGGCTTATAAAGTCATCTATATCTTTATTTCTTAAATTTCGAAAACATATATAGAATTCTTTTAATTCCTGCAATGAAAAATTTCTTTCATCAAAGAAAGTTACTCTATTTATTTGAAGCGTAGTACATCTGTTAGAAAAGCAAGAATAATAAAAGTAATCATGCGTGTTTCTGTACGAACGGAAAAGAGATATGACCAATAATGTCGTTCTGGTGAAAGAAAAAGAAATTCTGCAAAATAAAGCCTGCAGTGCGCGACTGTTAGTTCTAGTCCTTCGCGCTCGATAATATATTTGTCTCACACTTCACGCTCGATGATGCGTCCACCCCACATTTATGCGCAAGCCTTTTAAAATTAAAGGCCAAAACATCGACAACATTAATTTGGTGATTCTGAATTCTCTTTTGCTAAAGCTCCTTTAAATTTAACGAACACATTCTCATCACGTATCTCGTGCTTCGCACTCGATTTCTTCGAAAGTGCGAACTTTTATACATTATGTTTAACTCTATTACATATATCAAATATATTATATATTTATGTCTGTGTCTCGGTCTAGGAATGTTTATTTAAATATTGCAAAATAAACTACAAATTTTATTTGCAATGTTTATTTTAATATTTGTTTCTTATTTCGAATTAAATTTTATTCTTAGCCACCCTAAAAAATATATATAATTTCGATAAATTTATAATATTGCCAGTTATAATATGCTTTAGTATTGGAGCCAAAGTATTACTATTGTCTTATCTTTATCATTAAAAAATCCGCATCCTATTAAAATAAAAATTATTATCAAACATTTTATTGAAACATGCTTTGTTTTTACATAAATGTAATTTGGTCATTTTCAATTTTATTTTTACAATTAAAAAAAAGTACGTGTCCTATCAAAAATTATTCATGACGAATTTTAATGAGTTTTCGCTAATTTTTGGAATAACAACTTTTTTCTATTTATATTTTTCATCAAAATATGATTCTTAAAAATTTGTAGCTCCTATTTGGATAAACATGTTTTGTCTCAATATTTTTTCGTAGCTTGTGTCGTTAGTCCAAAAATTTAATTTTTTTTAATAATGTTTCTTATGACTAAAAACAAAAGTACGCGTTCTATCGAAAAGTGATTAATCACAAATTGGTGAAAATTTTCATGTCGCGCAGTTTTATTTTATGAAATTTTTTTGTATCTTGCAGAGTTTGACCGCAAAATAAAATTTTTTATATTTTATTATTTTCTGTAGGATCAAAATTTGAATTTTCCACTTTTCGACAAAATTGAAAATTTTTTTGTGATAATCTTTTAGGGCTTTTTGAAAATCAACATTTTTCTTCTCTTGAATTTTTTTCATATCTTGCCTTTATTGGCTTAAAATTTTCATTTTAGTTTTCAGATTTTTTGGATTTTGAAAATGCTATCACTCTAATAATTTTCTTTTTATCGAAAAAGTCATAATAAATTGTTTGAGTTTCCGACTACTATGATTAACCGTACAAAGAATTTTCTAATCTTAAAAAGAAGGTCTCAAAAATTTAGAAAATGCGCTCACTTTTTGAATATTCATCCAAAATACAGTAAAGAGTGCCAAAAAAAGAGTGCCAAAGCAGAATCCAATCTTATCAATTTTTCCAAAGTTATCGTGCCTACACGATATAAATTTCCGACTATAGATTACAGACTTTTTTCTGACTCCCGGGGCCTCAAAAAGTGGAGGTTGGATGAAAGCCGATAAACTAAAATTTTACATAAATCCAATACTTTTTCGTTAGGATGAGCATGTAAAAAAGATTTATTACATTTACTTAAAAAAATATTTTCTTCAGTTTAGCGGAAGTTATGACGCCGAGGATGTAACTCGAGGCTATCAAAGGTTTACATACAAACTCGTCTATCAGGCTGCCTTTGGGAGTTTTGGTGTTATGCAGTTTTACCCTACTGTGATTAAATTTTGAGGCGAATGCGAGGGCTTCTAATCAAATCGACTGCAAGCGTTGGATGGGTGCAGAAACTTTGACTATGTCAGGCCATGCCTGAAGGCTTATTGAGAGTGGGGTATTCGGGGTAATTGGGTAATCTGTGTTAAGCTAACAAAAGGTTTTTGGCGTAACATTGACCTTGATCGAAAATTAAAGATAAAAATTAATAAAAAATTAAAGTTACAATAACAGTTTCAATAATTTTTTTAAGTATTCAGACTAATACTAGTTAGAAACATAAGAATGAAAACTGCTTAAAGTTCCAAAATGAAAATTTGCAGGGTCCAGTCCTTAACTGGAAATTATACCATAAATCAACAATTACACGAATTTCAATTAAAGCGATATTCGTGCTCGTAAGCATAGTCGTAGGAAAACACTTCACATAAATTTCCGAAGGAACTTGAACGATAGACGAGTTTCATATTTCTGCTTCTTCGCTTCCTTTCGTTAACATCAATAATTTTGATGTCCTTAGGGCATGGTTTTCAATCGACGTGACAGAAACCTTGACATTTCAAAAAATCTCAAGAAAGCATCTGCAAAGGACAGGATGCGTCCCATTCCTTCACTTCGAAGAACTTTTATTACCCTGTGAACTTCCGGATAGGAATGTGATTTAAGATCTGAAGTCGTCCATCATCCTTGAAGGTAATTTGCAGAAGCTCCGGTAAACCAATTTACTTGCAAATTATATTTGACAATTCACATAAATGAATCGAAACATCAAAAGACTCTAAAGAAATAATTGCATTATATACACCTAAACAAAAACAAAAAAAGAACGAAGCCTCAAATAAATAAAAAAGCTTATATATATTAGAAGTGAAATTAGAAAAATTTAATTATATGTGTGTGTGTGCATGGAAAAAAACCGTTTAAACAAACTTTAGATACCAATCTAATAAATCTATATTGCGAATAAAAAAAACTCAGAAAATAATTTTTTGCGTATAATACCTTAAGGGCATGTACCAGACTGTCACGTGACCACTTCTTTTAAACGAATTTACTTTTAAAATAATAACTTTAATCAATTTTCCGTACCCGATACAAGTAAAGGAAATCAATATGAAAGTATGTCTGGTATAGAAAAATAATTGAAATTATTACTCTGTGAGTAATTTCGTTTACAAAAATGGGACGCGTGAACGATATGGTACATGCTGTTAAGAACATGAAGCGACACAAGGATGAGAGCTTTCGGCATCCGTCTCGCAAGTGCCTTTGCATGTGTTTGCTCGCAGGTATGACTTCGAAGTTAGGAACTAACGACAGATTCGCACCTTTAAGAACACCGATCACAAGGACCATTAATTTAACCGAAAAGCTGGTAGTGTTAGAAAATTCGACACTTCTTTTCCTGGGAAATTGACTCTACTATCTCAATATATTAGAGCGTTTAAAGAAATACCTTTTTGAATCTTCTAATTTTGTAACATTTTTTTAACGACAAATAAATTCTAATCGGATATGATTTAGAGATTCCCTGTTTAAGTTTAGTGTTTTTATTTTTTGAACGTCTTGAAAATGCATGCATTACATTTTTATACATGTAAAATTATTTCCTTTTATGCTACAATGATTTAACAATTTAATAAAAATTGTAATCTAATTTATAAGGAAGATGTAAACTTTCTACAGAAAAATGTAAAACACGAGAAAAAGTACATAGATAGTAGGGATTTTGGTTTGAGTGAAACCTATCACATTGTTAACCTCCGACGATGCGAGCTCGTCAAACCGCATTGTAATCTGTATAGTTTGAGGATCAGGGGCATAACGTACACGTTTATATTGTGCAAGTTGTTATTTCACATGCATTTTTCTCGACTGTTCCTTTATTAGATGTACAAGCAAAAAAAAAGATTTCATGATTCCAGTTAGAAGTGATGTTATAAAAAAATCTAAAAAAACTCTGTAACTGGAGTCGTTCGAAACTCCAAAGAATATATACATCATGACAGACTTACACAAAAAAAAACATTTTTTAATGCTATTATAACTTATGCATTCTAATTAACTGATCTTTCAAAGCATTTGGATATTGTTGACAAAACCTCAACCAAGCTTTTTCGCAAAAAAAACACATGTTCACCTGAGAAATATATTTTTTATTGTTCGAATATATGCATTTTATGATAAGGTGAGCGTAGAAAATTCCTTATTTTTAACTAAATTTTTTTATTGATCTCGCATAAAAACAAATATTTCCGGATAAAACTTACGTGTAAAAAAAGGTGCTTAAAAAAAGGCAAGATTCCAATTTCGTTTAAAGGAATAGCTGAACTGATTGTGAAATCGTAATAGTTTGTACAATGTACTTCTAAATATAGGATTTTAAAGCGAACGAATCATTTTTAAACCTTGATTATGTGAAAAATGTATAATAGTTTAAAACACTTAAAATTTAACACCTGTTAATAAAAATCGTTTTAATACTTAACAAATAAAGATTTTTCAATATAAAAACTTCAGAAATTCGATAAGAAATATTTACAAATTTTAAGCATTTCAAATTAAACAATTAAAAAATTTAGAGGATTCAAAGTTAAACGATATACATTTGAAAACTTTGAAGAATCAATAATTAATTAAGAATTGCGGAATTTATAATTCAACTTTTTTGGTAAATAAAATATCGGACGGAAACTTTGAAATATCCGAAGACAATAAACTACTTTTATTAACCTAATTAGGGTAGGAATTTCGCTAAAAAATGTTTTCAAACAAATTAAAACTTCGAGAAATGTAAGGGCCGACAGTACATTATGTTTATATACATCTTTTCACATCTCGTAGATATTTTAAATATAAAAAAAGTTTTTAGGTTCAAAAAACTCCAACCTTACAAATGGTTACAATGGTTACAATGTCAACAAATGGCCCCAGTTTTAATTTCTTTGAAAATAATTTTTAACGAAATTCCTATTTAAATGAAGTACATAAAGGTAGTTTATGGTCTTCTGATACTTTTTCCAAAGTTTCAGACTGAGATTTTATTTGCAAAAAATTTTTTTTAGTTCAAAACAAATATTCACTGAACTGATAGTAAGGTCGATAATATAGGAATTTCTGTCTGCCACATGACCTTAAACAGAATTTTTCACCTATTCAAGATCAAAATAATTTCAAGAGTTTTAAATCTGCCTCAAATCAATTTTTCAACGAAAGTTGATAATTCAATATCTTACATAAATAAACCATTTTCATAGTAAAATATCTACTTAGAATTATCATGTAAGCATAATGAAATTTTCAACACTAAACAATTAAACCATTTAAATTTGAAACGTTCTGAATCTCAGATTAGGTTGTAAAAGTCTAAGGTTGGAATATGTACGTAGAAACATCCAGACATGAATTGAAGATCATAAATGCGACAATTAGTACCATATTTTAACCCTTAATCACTACTGTTGGGTTCCCGAGACCCGAGCGAATTTTTTTAGTTTCAATTTCGCATAGCAAGCCGTGGGTTTCTGGGACCAAAGGGTGGGTGGAATGTGCCTTATTAGTTTCGGTACAAAAAGAAAGTATAGACCAGAGCAGTGCGTGCCAGACCCAGTAGTAGTAATTACGTTGCACGATGAAAATAAGGAAATTGAAAAAAAAATTTCCACAATGTTATATGCTAACCTTTTCAGAAGGTATATTTGTATTGTAAGTGAATATCTTTTCATTATTTTTGACCAAAACAAAAATTGTTATATGTTACAGCATACGCATGTTTGCTTCATAACGTCAATAATAGGCTTTCATTGAATACCAAACTATTTTTAAACCAAATTTAGTGATCTAACGATAATCTAACGTGTGATTTTTGGTTTACACATCGAAAAGGAAGTACAGACCCAAACACTGTGCGCCAGATCTGGCATTAGTATTTGCGTTGCATTTACAAAAGTGTGAATATTAGTGGTACTGCAATCACAGCATCTCTTGCATCGGATACAATAAGCTTCAATCTGGACAAAGTGGTCAGTGCAAATTCTGCTAATAATTAACTACAAGAAAGGCATATGATATTGTTTTGCTTAAAATAAACTGTCTTTTAATCTTTTAACACGAATTAATTAAAATTGCATGGATAAAGAGCTACTAAGACAAACATACTTATAAGGAGTCTATTTTTCATATTTAAGCATATAAAAATCTTACTACGTATACAAACAAAGCGTACACAAGAATTTTCTATGTGTGCTAAAAAAGCAGTGATTGGAATATTAAAATTTCGTTCCCATTACCTACATAAAGAATATTTCATTAACAAAATCAATATTTCAAAAACAATCAGAACCTATAGGGTTAAGTGATGATTACTTAAAATTATATCTATTAAATATTATTACACAGATAGTGTAACTGTCCATTATGACACAATCCACTAGCTGTTCATGAACGGTCTTGACATTTCATGACATGCCTATTTACACTAAATAACCACGATATGTATATATATATATATATATGTTCTATATTTAAATTGAAGAAATTCAAAATGCTAAATTTAATTTTAAATCGCGCCATTAGAAAAGATCGAAAAGGGCGCATGTGATTAATTTAAGATAGGACCTATTTGAAAGTGCTTGTATCAACATTTAATTTATGATATGAGCGAAGTTTGTAGCATGTCAGGGTTCAGCTCTACAATTTTTCAAAAATGTCTAGCAACACTATGATCCATCTTATTTGCAAAACTCATGTAGGGCAGAGTTACCTTTCTCAAAGTGGATATGAACGCAAAGAGCTTCCCAACCGCTGCAAGAATAAGACGAAGAGAAGAAGGGCATCCAAGTTCGTCCTATGCCCCAAGAACTGGCTAAAATGGACGCCGTCCTCTGTTCGGATCTCTCAGTGGAATCATCACCTATGTACTATCGATTTTTAGGTTTATGGTGCGGCGAGATCTTTGGCTGATTTAAATCGAAGGCTGAAACCGACGAAATATTAAAAGACCAAAAAATAATTGAATCAACTAAACAAGAAGATTCGTTGATAAAGACAATATGCGTCTCGCATTTAGTGTGTGATTGAAAACATAGAATTGCGAATATGCAGGACATAGTTACTTGATCATGTCAGAAACAATTTCCACTTTACCAAGCTATCTATTCTCTGGAGGTTTGCCCTAGAGTAAAAATAAAACTTTTCTTTATAATTTTCTTTATTTTACAATTGGCGAAGTAATATCAAATAAAAGTATAAATTTTAAATTAACTCTTCCTTAAATAATATAAAATATTTATTTTTAGAACTTGTAGATTTGAGAATATACTAATTCTAATGCTAAAATTTCAATTTAATTTAATTTATAATTAATCAATTGTATTCTATTTATTTTATTTTTATTGCAATTGTAAACTGTTACTTTTCGAGATTGGAAATTTTTAGCCAAATAAAGTACATACTTCTGGTGCAAGAACGGGAAATGTACGCAAGAGAGTTTGTAAAACACTGTTCCTTGAATCCGGTCTCTAGCCGCCGATGACCTTACGCGTTAGACGGCACAGTTGGAGATGAAGGTTTCACTATGCGACTTTTGAGCACCAAAGTTGTTAGTGATGCTAGGTCATGTGTAATGTCGCTGGAATCAAATAGGAAACCAAGCTTCTCTGCGGCCCTATCTGCGATACGGAATGAAAATACCGCAATATTGTCGACTCCATGTTGATGTACGAGTCGCACAAGAGAAGTTGTGGTATTTAGAACTGTGCTGTAGCTAAAACTGTTCTTCGATGAAGACACTTCAATCTCAGGAAACCTCTATCCCTTTTATCTCGAGGAAACTTTGTTCAAGTTGCTTTAACTCAACGACGTTCCATTTTACTGCAATAAAGTTTTAAAGCAGTCTAGGAACGGCCAGAGTATTAGTCAGCTGGATCTTATTCTTCCCAGATAATTCGGAAGCTCAAACTTTTCTGAAAATTGGGCGATACCTATTTTCAAGGTTCATTTTTAACACACGCACATTTTCGGTTTCTGCTTAGGGTATTCTAAAATATGCATATGTTTCTCCATTACCAGGTTGCTGAATGGCATTTCGGCCTATGAGTTAATCATCCTGATCGTCACACGATGATGCAGTTTCTGATCTTCCATTGTGTACCTGGACGCAGGCAGACTTATCCAGTGCAAAGCTCATGCTAATCGCTTTAGAGTACATATTTACCGCCGTCACCAGGTTGTTAAGGTCCTCTTTTGAATAGGCAAATAGTTGAAGGTTGTCCATGTATAAAATGTGGTTGACGTTAAATTCTCTTCTATTCGTTGGGCCACATAAGTATCCAGAGCTTTTGCCTTGAAGCACACTAGATAGAGGCAAGTGGGAGATGCATAAAAGTATCGGACTTAGACAGTTTTATTGGAAGATGGGGATCTTCCAATGGGACTCTCTTGTTCCAATACTTTTCTGCATCTTCCACTTTAGTTAGTGGAAGGACAAGTGACTACCAGCTATGTCACACCAAAGATGATCACACGTAAGACCACCACTGAACGATGTGTTTTTCTCCGATTAAGAAAATATTTAAAATACAATCTAGATGTTGGTGCGTAGAGGTGAACCTAGGTAACCTTTATAGCTAGTTGTTAGCGTGTAGAGGTAAACCCTGGAAACTTTATATGAATACTCTGACACTGAAAAGTTCTTATATCTAGCCATAACCTTTTTCACTTCTTCAGCAGTAATTAGTGCACACTTTTCTCTGAAAATTGCAACCATTGCCCAAACCATCATACAAATTTCCCGGGTTCGGGTTTTCTGCGCATGTGCATCAATCAGATTTGAAAGATTTTCGCTATTCGTCCTAAAAACCTCAAAGGTCAAAGCGTACTAAAGAATATTTAAACTTTTAAAGGCATATAATTTGAGTATGTATTCTTTCATAATTAAAGTAAAGAACATATTATTCAGTGCAGGATGCGTCTTCAATCCGGAAAAATGTTGAAATTTATTTTAAAAGTTCTTTTTACGGCTCGTAAAGATTTAAGCAAGAAAATCGAAATGTCTTAAGAAGAAAAATCATGGATATTTATTATAAGGTTAGTTCTAGCAGCGCTTAAACATTGTGGAAATGAACTCGATATTTCCTTACAACCAAAATGACGGGAGTTTTATTCTATAGCAAAGAGGTCGGAAATCAATTCACAATAAGCTTGGGAAACATAAGAGAGCATGCTAAGTTGTTGGATTTATTTTAAAGGTTATTAATTACTATAAAATAAATGTAGAAAATATATTCTAACAGGTAAATTCG
>JAAAKG020134266.1:0-13901 GCA_010014905.2 Druon quercuslanigerum | reverse complement strand
GAATCGAAAAACCGATTCGAAGGTAATATTTCGGTTTTTCGACATTCGATCGGCCCGTCGATCGAATCGAAAAATTCCGATCGGGGCACCGATCGAATCGAAAAATTCGATCTGATCGCAACACGGATCGAATGTCGAATATTCGACATTCGATCGGTGCGTTGATCGAATCCAATTAACCGATCCGAAAATGAACGCAGATCGGATCGAAAATATCACATTCGATCCGAGTCAATGCACACGTCTAATGTAAACCTATATAACTATACGCATACAAAACCTAAAACTTATATGATACGCAAACGCACTGGAAGAATATGTTAGCGCTTGTGAGAAAGAAACATTATTAAAGTTTACTAAACTGTCACGTATTTTATAACATTGGGTTTGTCATTAATTATATAATGTGAAAAAATCTTCAACTTGTCCTTATATCCTAACTTTGTTCGAAAGTTCAGTAAAGTTTCATGAATACATTTTCTCCGTGTATAAAAGCGTCGATTTTAATCTAATTAAGATACAGTTTTTCTTCTTATTATTATTAAATGTTGCATCATTAATGAAAGTTTTAAATTTTCTCTTTCAGATGCGCCACATGTTTTTGTATGGGTGCAATTTATTAATGAAGGAAACTACGGTCACTTCGTAATCCTTGGTTCTTAACGTTTAGAACCACTCTCCCGCTTATTTCCCGTTGATGGGTTCATGTCCATTATTGATCTGAAAGCAGAATTAAAATTAAAATCATTAATAAATTTCCAAAATATTGTGTGTATATAAAAAAATATTTAATAGCCAACGTTTGTAAAAACTCCAGCGTTTTGCTGAGTTTTGTAGGATGATGATGATCATCAGTCCCTCTAAAACATTTCTGGCTTCAATGCATATCCCCTTTTAATTACGACGCAACATCTAGCTGATTCTTCAACGAGAGATTGACCTGTCCACATAATGTAAAATAATTTTAACACATTGCAATTTGTAAGATAGGAAGGCAGGATTTATTTTTATACTTACCATTTATTACCAGAACCGGATACATTCAACTTGGCAGCTTTTCTATTGCTTCATCCGTTGATACATCCTATAACAAAAATTAGATATTACCATAAACATTTTTTTTTTAAATTCAAATTTTTCTGTTTAAAAAAGACGAATGAGGCTTGGAGATCAAGTCCCAGGCCTCCAAGCCTCATTCGCAAAATTTTACAGAAAACTTCTACAGATTATACTGAACATTTCGTCCGCTGGAAGTTTTTGAGTGCTTAAACTTACCTCGATAGACTTTTCAATTGAAAATATTTAAACGCTCTTCCCGCACTTACCCAGAAAAAAACTAATAACTTTTTTTTATAACAAAAAAGATTAACGGTAATTACTCTACACGTTTATGTTAGAAAATTCGAAAATTTTATGCTAGGAAAAAATCCAGGTTTTTCTCAATTATTTCAAAAACCAAGGTGGTAACTTTTTTTACAAATAAAAAAATCAGTTTCTTTTTACATGAAAAATAGTGGAAAAAACTGTCATTTTCGAAAATTAAAAATCAAGCGAATTTCCGTTGTTTCAGGTTTAGAGAGTACGGTGGCATCTTTATACAATGCATATAATGGGTTGCGACATGCGCAATTTGCTTCACTGCAATACTATATTTCCTTATTTTTTAATAATTTGTAAGAATTTCAATTTTAAATAATTTTTAAATAATTTAAAACAGTTTCAGGATTATTACAAGACGTGAAGAAATTTCTAAAGGATTTTAGGTATTTAGAAAAATTCAAAGCATTTCAAGACATTTTATGTAACTTCAAGGACTTTAATGAGAATTTAAGCGATTCAAAACGATTTAAAAAATTTTAAGGAGTTTTAAGACATTTCGAAGAGATTTGACGGGATTTCAAAAGACTTAGAAGGATTTGAGGATTTTTAAGGAATTTCAAGGAATTTTTAAAGAACTAAACCATAAGTTTTTAGGATTCGCACAAGATTTCATGAGATTTCAAGGGAATTTTTAAATTATTGAAAACGATTAAAACGGAATTTCAGAAGATTTTAAGGTATTTTAGAAAATTTTAAAGAAACAAAAAATATTTCAAGGGAAATTTTTAAAGATTTTAATGACTTTAAAGAAGTTGAAGAGAAAAAAATGGAGAAAAATTAGGGATTTTCAAGAAATTTTACAGGATTTATAGGAATTTAAGTGATCTTAAGGAATTAATAGGACTTACTTTATCACTGAACTTTTTAATGATTCTTTTTTAAGGATGGACTATAAAATAATTCAAAAGATTTCAGAAGACTTAACAAAAGTTGCAAAGTGAAAAATATTTTGTTTGATTATCTGGAAAAGTTTTTACAAACCCAAAATCACATTCCCACATTAAAAATAAAATCAAGGACATCCCCTTATTTTTTCAACTCTCTAATTCCCGCATAGTAGACACCCTATGTGTTCAACACGAATACGGCCACCGCGTCGATTGTACAGTGTACACTGCACGTTGTTGTAATGGTAAAAATTTTCTATACTAAATAATCTCTAAAATATGTTTTAAATCCATTTAATGGGAAAAACATTATATAGAATTTTCTAAAATGATATGTTTCAAAAATCAACGATGCGGTGTTTCAAATGTACATTATTTCAAAATAAAACTTTCAAGATAGCACTTAAAATTAATAATTGCCTAGCAGTGAATAAAATTTAAATCAAGTAAAAAGTTTAATAACACATACCTTGAAATTTATCAATCTGTTGAAATGTCTTCTTAAATTTTCAGCTATTTCCGAAGAAGGTCCCACAGACAAATACTCACTTTGCACAGCACAACAGTTTTGAACTAACTGGTGATGGAAAATTTCCCCAAGACCCTTTCTCCTCAAGTTTGAAAATTTCAATTTTTCCGTAGTATATTTTTACGGAAAAATTTCAAGATGCCGTACTCCTATAAGAAAAAAACGCAGGAACCGGAGAATTCACATCTTCTGCGAGCACTGCAGGGTCAAGCTTAATGCTAAACACATGTCACAAGGATGGGTTTTCTATGGTTTTAGCTATAAAAACTGGAAACGTCCAGGACTATTCATAAACTCTCTGAGAATAAATAACTGTTTAAACAAATTAAATTTGTTTAAATTAAAATAAATCAATTAATCAATGCTAATAATTATTTCACTCGAGATATAGTGAAAAATTAGGAAAAAAAAATTTATTTAAACAAATATAATTAATTTAAATAATTTATAATTAATTAACTAAACCTACGCACTAACGCATTAGGCAATTATCCTTAACTTTTTAAAAAAATAGTTTAAACCAATTAAATTTGTTTAAATTATTGATCATTTAGTAATCATTTTTAGGAGAAAACAAAAAATTTTGAAAGAAATATATATTTAAACAAAAGTAATTTGTTTTAATAATTTATAGTTGATTAAATAAACCTAGAAACTAATTCATTAAATAATTCAAAATAATTTTGCATACAAAAAAAATTGTTTCAACAAATTGAATTTGTTTAAATTATTAAAAATTAATAATTTTGATAAATATTTTACGATACCAATCGTGTATTATATACATATAATTTTAAGAAGAAAACAAGAATTTTTGAAAGAAGTTATTAAAACAAATTGATTTTTTTTAACTGACTAACTTGTTTAACTATTAAATATAAAATCTTTAAAACAAAAAATTATTTCTATTGTAAATATTTGCAAAAATTTAGTTATTGTTCTTTTCCATCATAAATTTCATGTATATCAATTTTAAATATAGTTTGTGTTAAATTGTGTTAAATAGTGTTAAATATCAAATTAATTACAGGATTTTTCAATCACATGTTTATTGAGGTTATTTAAAGAATACCTGTATTGAATTTAAAAACAGTCTAATGTAATTTTCAAACAATATTAAGTGCATTTTTCAATTAAATGTGTATAAAAATTCAGCTACATTTTTTTAAATTTCATACACAAATGATTACATAAAAAGTAAGACAAAAATCTGTTTAATTTCAATTAAGCCTGTTGGAAATTTTAAATATATTTACAGGAATTCAGCTTAAGGTATAAATGTTTGAAATTTCAATCATATTTGCTGTAGTCTTCAAACAACCATTTGTAAATTTCATGTACTTTTACACGAAATCTATTTCAGACATAATTGTTTTGGAACTTTAAAACACAAATGCATTAATTTTATTTCACAGACATTAGTTTTGAAATTTTAACAGTGTATCTTGCGTTGTTTGGCTGATAATGCTAATTTTCGTTTCTTTTTTTGGATTTTGAAATTGCTATAGCTCTGAATTTTTTTATTGTTAATGTTATTTTTTACGAATAAAACAAAAACTACATGTCCTATCAAAAAGTGATTCATAACAAATTTGTATATCTTTTTGTGCTGCACAATTTTTGTATTTACATCTTTCTTCGTATCTTGCATAGTTTGACCGGAAATGGAATATTTTATTTTTTATTATTTTTTCTGCGATCAAAATTTGAATTTTTGATTTTTCGAAGAAGTTCAAAAAGTTATTATGATAATCTTGTAGGGCTTGCAAAAACCAACGTTTTCCCCCTCCTAAATTTTTTTGACATCGTGCGTTAAGAAAAATGATATCCAAACCACTAAGCATCATTCATAGCTCTCGGCAGGAGATACAATTGCACAATTGCCTTTTGAGAACACCACTTTTTTCGAAGAGACACTATACGAACATGATTATTGGATCCTCGATGAAGGTAGATGACGCGTTTAAGAGTCCACTTGGTAGGGGGCAAGTTCTCATCCCGATTAAAATAATTAAAATCATTTTAAAAAATGTGTAAGAGACACATGACCTAATGAGCTTTTGTTTTAGCACGCGAGTGCCATATGTGATATATACAATACCTAATAAAATAAAACAAAGTTTGGTGAAACTCTTCTCCAAGATATCTCTTATGTAAAAACATTTTTATTTTTAGTGATCTAAGGCAAGAAGATAAGGACCGAAGGCTTTTAATTGAAGTTTGGGACTGGGATCGAACATCGCGAAATGATTTTATGGGATCCCTTTCTTTTGGTATATCTGAACTCATTAAAGCTCCGGCCAGTGGATGGTTTAAACTATTGACTCAAGAAGAAGGAGAATTTTACAACGTGCCTGTGCCTGAAGAAGGAGTTGACCTTGCTGAACTCAAATCTAAAATGAGAGTTAGTACTTTTACTTTACAAATATAGATTTAAACTGTTTGACGAGAAAAATAGGCATGAAGCATACGCTAAGAATGCTTACTTGTATTGAGTAAATTTTACTTCGCGGAAGTAAGTGAAAGTGCTGATTATTTTCAAAAAAATATTTAATTGAGGCTAATAAAAGTATGAATTTTAATATTCAATTAAGGGAACGTGAATTGATGGCAATAAATGTATTTTAACATCAAAAAAATGTTTTGCAGGCTCAACAAATTGCTTCCTTTTCTTGAATTTTGAAATATTGGAAGCAAAAGAATATCTTAAGGCTTCAAATAAATATTCCTTTGGCGAGTGTAAACTCCACGGCGATGACCATGATGCTGCTGCAGCATGGGAATTCTAAGTCGGAAAGTTATATTTAACTCTTGGCCATAAATGCCAAAGAATTTTTTTTGAATAAAAAAAAGGGTATTGAATCCAATTCCACATTTATTTAATCTAAAACTGCGTTTAATTGGAACCAAATGTACCAGCATCCATTAATGAAATATTTATTTGTTTCAATGAAATGTGTATAAATGTATCTTACTGACGTATTAATTTGATTGGAAGAAATATTCGTTTAAAGTAGTCTTCTTGCGATTATAGATTAAA
The DNA here is from genome assembly GCA_010014905.2 of Druon quercuslanigerum. Classification (NCBI taxonomy): domain Eukaryota; kingdom Metazoa; phylum Arthropoda; class Insecta; order Hymenoptera; family Cynipidae; genus Druon; species Druon quercuslanigerum. The sequence goes on along the minus strand of JAAAKG020134266.1, from coordinate 8,065 downwards.
AGAAAAATTTGTTCCAACCAAGTTTATAAATATTTGATTTAAAAAATGCGTATTTCGTTAAAATAAATGTCTATTTGTAATAAATAACTTAAACCTTGGTTACCACACATGGTTCTTCGAGAACCAACGACCTTTTGTGCACTAGGAATAGAACCAGAGAACTTCTGATTTCCGATCAGGTGCTTTTCCATTGAGCTATTAGAGGGATCATAATAAGAACCTTCATTTTAGTAAATAACGCTAATTTTTATCTAGGTGTTAATGGGAGCGGGTTTATTGCCAAATTCGTCGATAGTTGAAGACTTTAACTACCCTTCATTACTTTTTGCATGACGCTGGGACCATTATTTTATTTTAGCAGCTGTTTAAAAATTGAGTTTAGTCCTTTAGACCCAAGTTTAGTAAGTACGTTTGAAAATGAATTTTGGCTTCCTTTTTTAGCGAATATTGACTTCAGATTAAATAATAAAGTCTAGAAAGTATATCTGGCAATGTGAAAATTTGTTGTAAAGACATATAACGTTTTAGTAACGATGATTTTTGATGGAGTGACGAGATACGATTTCACGCTGTGAGTTGTATTGTTTGTGTGAATTTTTTATCTTTATATTCTTTGCTCGCTTGACTTTATTTTGTCTTAATGTCATGCCTACTTTGTACAAAGTCAAGAATTCATGAATATTTGATATAAATATTTAAAAAAAATATTTTGAAAAAACGCATGGTTCATTTTTTCCCTTTTTGTCGTCATTCATTCCTTAAAATGAATATACTTTTTGAAAGATCGACTAAACTAATTTTTGGGTAGAGGGACATCATTAAAGTATATTTAAATGTAATTTTTGGCTATAAGACCTGCATGGTCCTATTAAGTTAGTTATTCAAAAGTTCCAAAAGAACGTCCAATTAAAATATTCAATAATTTTTTTTGTTATGGCGATTTTTGTAGCCTGGGTCTTTTGGGCCCATGTGGGGAAGCGTGTTACCCCAGAGAATTGTGGTAAGCAAGCGTTAATTCTATTAATCAATTTAAAGATTTTCTTTAAATAAATAAATAAATAAATAAATATTTATATAAAAACAATATTGTATTAATCTAAGGAATATTAATTATAAGTGTATAAGTGCTTCAACTCTTAGTATCAAATAAATATATTTATAAATTTATTAATACTCCTTTGAAATAAATAATTATTACTATAATTTAAATAAACCTGATGTAAGTGGGGGGAAAATTATTGGATTTAAATGCGTCCTGAATAATTAAAAGAATCAAACTCATTGAATCAAATATTGATAAACTTTTCATTCATTGACAAAATTAATTTGATTGAATGTATGAAATATTTATTCCATTCAAGAAAATTCTCTCTGTGTAAAAGAATATGGCTCAATTTTTTTCCTAGAAACTTCAGACAAGATAATTGTAAAAGCCAGAATATCTGTCACTACTCTTACTAGTTAACAGAAATAAATAAAAATTATACAAATGAGCAAAGATCTAAATGGTGCGAATTCAGCTTTGAAAATAATGAATAAAAATACATATGTTTATATCTATTAATATTAATACAAAAAAGCGTTCTCGATTGTCGATGATAATGAATGAATGCAAAATTAGAAACATACTTTTTAAAATGAGTTTTCCTTTGAATTTGAATCTTTTTAAAGATTGTAAGATTAGAAGGTCTGAAAAGATTAGAAAAACAGAATTATTTTCCTAATTATCGTGTGAAAATTTGTAATGATTTTTTATTTTGAAACATGTCCTTTCAAAAAATTAAAGAAGATTTTTGAACACATCAAAGCATTTCCTGAGATTTCGAAAAAGAGTGTAGAAGGTTTTGAAGTTAAATGTTTCAATTCAGGTAAGATTAAAAAGTTTAAAAAACTTAAATGATGTAGTAAATTAGAAAGTTATTTAGAAAGTAAATTAGAGATTTAGAAACGTAGGATAAACTTAAGAAGCTTCAAAAGAATCTCGAAAGGTGTCAAGAGAATAAAGAGTATAAAGTCTTTACTTTCACTTTAGTCTTTTAGCATTGCGGGTTTGCTAAATGGATCAAAATTATATTTCCCTATAGGTATTTTATGGAATTTTTCCATTCTATTTGTTCGTTAAACATTTTGAGTGGATCAATTTCAGCTGGTCTTCTGACTAAAAAGAATTAATTCTGACTTTGCTTCGTTTATTTTTATTCTCCAGAGCTTAGCCTAAGCTTCGATGACTTCTAGTGCTTTGTTAAGTACTTTTAAAACTTTTTGAACGGACCACGAGGAAGTAAATAACGCGGTGTCATCTGCATATAATCCAATTGAAACTTCGGGGACCTCAGTGATGTCGTTTACGTAAATAATAAAGAATACCGATCCTAGTATTCCGCCTTGGGGCACACCCGCTCTAATTGGTTTCTCTTTTGAAAATTTCTGGCCTATTTTGATTGAGAATTTTCTATCAGAAATATTTTCTAAAACCGTATTGTTGTGGTTTAGGGATGCTGTTTTCCTCGAGGTGATAATTTACGTGAGTGAGTATTATTTTTTCAAAAAGTTTGCTCATTGTATTAAGAAAACTAATGGGCCTGTAGCTAGTTGGTTGATATGGATCCTTGCCTTTTTTTTGAAAAACTAGAATTTGAGCTATTTTCCAGGAATGAGGAAAGTAGCTAAGTTGAATACTAGCATTAAAGATAGTAGCGAGGAGAGTGAGGCGCGAGATCGGAAGTTTTTTGAGGACAAAGCTTGAAATTGAATCAGGACCGGGTGTTTCGTTATTTTTCGTAGCTTTCATTTGTTTTGTTAGTTCCTTATGGGTTATTTTCTTAAATTTATCGGTACTTGGGATTTTTAGAAAGTCGGAAACAATTTTTTCACATTCGGAGATGTGTTGCGGGTTCGATGGTTCGTCGTGTGGAGAGAAGCTACTTTCATAATTTGCTGCTAGCAGACTTGCTTTGTCGGTAGGAGAAAGTGCAAACGTTTGATCCGATTTTTTGAGAGGGGGAATAGTAGTTCGCATCTTCGTTAGGGCTTTAGTCATCCAATATAGAGAATTATCTCTAATTTGAAGTTTACCGACCTCTGTATTCCAATTCTTAATTGGTGCTCTCAAACTTTGATTGCAATAGTTTTCCGAAGACGGTTGATGATGTTTTTAAGAATACAGCTTTTCGTTTTTTGATGTATTTGGCAGAGTTTATTGCGCGCGTCGATAAGGTCCTCAATCTCAGGGCTGAGAGGTGGATCGTATTTGCTAATGGTAGTCTGAGGGGCTGAAGCGTGAATGGCTGTTTTTATGCTTAAGGTTAGATTAACAATGGCATGGTCAATGTAAGTAGTGTCTGTTAGTAAAGGTGCGAAATTAAAATAGGCTTTTAAGGTCGAGTTGAATGTTGGCCAATTTGCTTTTGCAAAATGATTAGTTGAATGTTTATAGTCGCATCAACTGCCAGGGTCATTAGCGACTGTACTGTAGGGTTATTTATAATCTGCAGGGTATCTGTGGCGTAGCATACCAAGGGACAGAAGTGAAGTTTTCAGAAAGCACGTCCAGCCTCGCTTCCTGCATTGGGAATCGAACCGGCGCCAGCGTGGGAGCCGAGGCTGCAGTATTGGAACATAGAACAATCACTATACCATCTGAGCCACGATGACTCCCTATTTGAAAAATTATAGCGAGGCGTAACCGGAGCTTTTTCACAGTTAGTTAAAAGGCTAAGAAGAACTGGTCGGTGATCTGAGTCTAATTCATAAATGGTGAGAGTGTCATGATTATATAAGTTATTTTTAGTAATTGCACAGTCAATGAGGTCTGATTTATGTTTGATGTTGTGGGGGAAGAAGGTATGCGTGTCTGGTGTGGAGACGGATAGATGCTGGTCGTTCATGCATTCAAATAAATGTTTTCCGATTTTGTTGGTTGTTCTGCTATTCCAGGCTAAGTGTTTAGCATTTAGGTCTCCCGCAACGATTACCGAGGGTGCAAGTAAATATTTTTTTGAATTAAGATCGCGGTACCTCTGTTATAATTCGTATATCGTATATCGGCATAATTTGTACCAACGGTCGAGATTGATTTGTATGGATTCGAGAAGTAAAGTTTTATTGAGCAAGCAAATGGTGATTTTATTTTTGTACAGATATGTGGCTAATCCATGCCTTTTTTAAGGATACCCTGAGCATTCCAAAAAATGATTTTTAAATCTCGGGGGTCAAATTTATGGCTTCATTGATGTTGATCCCCCCACCCAAAATATCAGTGGTTAAGATTGTAGCTCATTTTAATAGATTTAAAAGGTTTATTTTAATATCCTGAGAGGGTGTACTTTTTATCGGGGACAATAGCTGGAGTGATTTTGTTTTTTGAGTCTGGAATTTTTTTGGTGATAGGTAGTTTAGCTTGAGTGATACTAATTTTCTGTATTTTGGGTAGTTGCATAGTTGGAGGTTTGGTCGCATTTGTTTTTGAAGTATAGACAACATTTTTTTCTGTGGCTGGGCATCTCTTTTTGAGCGGTCTGTACAGCAGTTTTATTAGGCATCGTTTCTTTACGCGAATTATAAGGTTTTGATTTGTTAATTAGGGGTTTCCTGGAAGCTTTTTTAAAAGCAGAACAACCTCTGTAATTTGCGGGATGGTCTCCAGCACAGTTAGCCAGAGACATGAACAAAGACATCATTGTTCCATCATGTCAGACACATGATGTAACCTTTGGCACTGAAAGCACTGTGAGGTTTCCTTAGGCCTAACATAGGGCTGGACTTTTATTTTTATCAAGGCAATAGACTGGAGCTTGAGGAGATCTTTTGCCTCAGGGGTATTCGGCACCGTTCCTTGAAGCAGTGGTAGGGTCTCTTGGTTTGTCGGTTTCACATGCGATAATATTGAAAGCCTTGCTCATCTAAATTTGAAATAATTTTACGACAGTCCTCAATATAGGCCACGCCAACGGAATAAACATCTGACCCGAGATTTTAAACGATTGGATTATATTTAACTGAATCCTTTAAAAGCTTATGCAGGACGGTATAAAGATGGTTACCCTCGTCTACAATTATGTTTAATGACCGCTTGCCGGTCCTGGGGATCTTTTTTTATCGGTTGAAGTTCGCGTGTCAAGGACTACTTTGGGGTGGGATGGTGCCGCGCTTACGACTGACGTTCTTGACGTCCTACTGCTTCCTCGGATTGAGGTAGCTGAGGACTGGCCACTGCCAGCCCTGTCCGAACTGTTACCGGACGCTTTGGCGAGCTTTCGCTTATTACCCTTGGATGTAGCTATAGAATAGTTGTCTTCTATTTTCATCTTGGAGCTACTACGTACTGGACAGAAAACTGGGTTTGAGCTTCGTGACATTGTCACAGAGTGCAAATTTTGAATAATCAACTTCATGCATCTGGTAGATAGAATCTATCAATCTAAGATGAGAATCAGTCAATTAATCAAATCCGATTCTAATTAAGGGTAATCGAGCATAGCTTTATCACCAGAAGTCACAGACTGATGTCGGGTCAGTTCGGTTTCGTGCTCGTGCATTTTCGGCTGGTCATCAAAGCATGTAGCAGAGCCGACTCACCGACACCCTGCATTTGAATGTATTCTCCCATACGGAAGAGTGGTGGGGGCCGAAAAATCCCACGTTCTGGAGACATTGCGGCAGTTCGTCGGGTGTTGTGAACCAGGCTAGGCCAACAACGTAAGAAATAAATGGCGATATCCTGCGCCCTCTACCACTGTCAGGAGAACTATAGAAGTCTGCATGTGTTCGTGCACATATTTGTATATGACCTCTTCCTTAGATGTATTGAATTCTAAAATAATTTAAGAAAAAAGGAAGAATAAAGACAAAACAAAGTAAATGAAAATCGCAAAATGAGAAATTAATGATAATTAGCATGCTGTTTCTCATTCCTTTTTTCTCAATAACTTCACTTTGCCTTTTTTTAGTGAAAAAAAATGAATACACGAAAATCTAATAGGTAAATTTGAATTTTTATTTTTCAGTCAGGTTGAGGTTATGTTTAAAGTTGGTGTAAAATTAATTAAAAAACATTTTTTTAAATAAATGTATTTTGTGAGAATTTAAGTAAAGTAGTATACGGATCACGAATATAAAATTTCCATACAAATCGGACGAATTCGGAACAGTTGTTCACAATAGACGTTGAAACGAAAGACATTGTCTTGCTCTTATACTTCAGATAACTTAGCTTAATTTCAAACTACATGTCCTATATTAACTATTATTCCTTTTTTTATGAACAACTTATGTTTAATGATATTTTCTGTAGCTCTTTTAGTTTTTTCTGAAATTAAAATTTTTTTAAATGTTTTTTTTACAAATACAGCAAAAACTGCATATCGTATAAAAAAGAGATTCACAACAAATTTGCAGATTTTTTTAGGGTGCACAATTTCAGTCTATTTATTGTTTTCGTATCTTGCACAATTTGAACGCAAAATGGAATTTTAATTTTTTCATCATTTTTTGTGTGATCAACATTTGAATTTTCGACGTTGCTGAAAAAATTAAAAAAAAATTTAGGATAATATTGTAGGGCTTTACAAAAGCGAAAGTTTTTTGTACCGACTATTTTCATATCGTGCATTGTTTGGTTCAAAATATTCATTTTCGTTTACTTTTTCGGATTTTCAATATGTCATAACTCTGATCATTTTCTTTTTACCAAAAAACCCCATTAAGATAATTGTTCAAATTTTCGAGTACTACAAATAATTGTACATAGAATGTTCAAATCACTAAAAAAACCATTTTAACAATTTTGAAAGTACGCTCATTTTTTTAATTTTCATCTAAAATAGCTGGCCAATGAACTCGTTCTTTCTTTTTAGGTCCTGAATGAGTGTGCCAAAAAAGAATTCAACCTGATCAATCGTTCGAAAGTTAAACAATTTTTTCAATAAATCAATTGTTTATTCAAATTTCTTCGCAATTTAGGCATCTTCGATTTTTTAATTAGTCGCAAAAGAAAGTTTGACTTTTTTACTATGAAAAATGTCTAATAAGAAAATAGACAAATAGAGATTTATTGAGTTACAGAGCTGGTTGTAGAGGGAGTCCTCGCGCTCGCACACGGGCGTCACGCGGCAGCATACCGCGGAACAGTTTTCTAATATGCCATTTTTTTGTATTACTCACATTGATCCATAATTGTATTAAGTCATCGGAAAAAACTATTCAGAAATATTGAACACTGAGTTTGAAGAAGTTTAAACTTTTTAAAGTTATTATACAAAAATATTAAGTTAAAAGCAGTTTCTTAAAAATGAACAGTATTTTTCTTAAGATAAATGATTCCTCACTATTATAATTTATTATCCGACAATAATTGGTTATTGCTTTTTCAATTTTTTAAAACAAATACATAATTCAACCAACTTCTCACGTATAAACTGTGTTTAAGGGGCATTATTCCTCAACTTCCCCAACTCTAAAAGTCACGTTTTTCGATTGTCTTTACATTCTGGAAATATGTTCGCCTACTCCTGCTTGTCATTTTAGTGAATGTGAAAATTGTACTGACATTAAAGTCCTGAAAGAACATTTGACTCAAATGTTAGATGAGAATTGCGTCAACAAATTAAGATATCAAGTTTAGAAACAAACGGACAGAAGTAATCTAATGACCTGACATCTTTCTTAAACGATTCTGCGAAAAACTATTGAATTTAAAGTCTCATGAATTTTTTGCAAAGCAGCAGGCATCGTTCCTAAAGAAGCTCAAAGCCACATTATTAGTTGCGCATTTTTTGATTATGTTCGATTTTGTAGAAAACTATGCTTACGTGCTTCAAAATGCCATCCAATCTTCTCATTAAAATAATGATCAGGCGTCCATCTTTACAGTAGTTATCTACTATAAAGAGAAGAACGAATTGAAGCATTTGAGCTTAGCTATTATTTCAGACAACTTACACCATAACACCGTTGCTATGCATTTATACCAAAGGTTAATTGTTGACTAACTTAAGAAGCGTTTCAATCCCAAGAAATTGCATTATGTCACAGATGGAGCACCACAGCATTTTAAGAACAAATACAA
>JAAAKG020134265.1:0-13901 GCA_010014905.2 Druon quercuslanigerum | reverse complement strand
ATAAAAATATATTAATATATATATATATATATATATATATATATATATATATATATATATATATATATATATATTAATATTTTTGTACTTTTGAGCAATAATTTTTATTATTTATCAACTTTCTCAACTGCAATGTATTCATAACAGTTTTCCGCAGACTCATGAATATTTTCAATTTTTTCCCATTGCCCCTTGTATAAGAAATAACGCTCTAAACTTGACTGTTCTGAAATTTACCTGAAAATCCTTCCCTTTTTAACTTTTCTTCAGCCTGAAAAGCAGAAATTTTTCTCGCCGATAGTCCTAACAAAGTTGTTCCTAAATTTTTATAAGTTTTTCTAAAACTTGGAATAATGGAATTTTTTAAAAAGAGGAATGCCAATTAGGCATGTATTTATTTTGAGAAATTCTTGATTATAATAAAAAAATCTGAAAAATTTAATGATAAAAAAATATTTCTAAGTGTCAACAGTGTTTGCAGAATGTTTAAAAGACATAAAATACGGGAACTTAATGGAATAATGAAGCTTGCAATAAAAATATAATAATAATTGCTTTTAAGTGGATTCAGAATATGTATATTTGCTGCATCGAACTTTGGTACCTTTGGTTAATATTAACTGACTCTCGGATGAAATTTGGGCTATCTTCAGCTTGGAGCCATAGCAAATTTTTGGATTTGTTACCAAAATTCTTGAATAAAAATCCCTACATTATATTTTACAGATGTATATACACCGCGACCACGAATCGAGAACGATTCAGCAGGGAAGAAAATTCATAAAGAACAGATGCGTAAGCATATAATAATGTTTTCAAATAATAAATAATTGCTGTTTTTGTCATGAGCTCTTATTTTGCGTACATTTAAAAGTGACTAAAAAATAATCGTTAAGAAAATGCTGCTTTAAAGATGCAAACGCAAACAATCAATTTTTGATCGCATCTGTATAAAACTTAGTACCAGGGGGTTCTTAAGCCTGCAAACGTCCGTCTGATACTTGGAATAAGGGGACTTTTTAATTAGTCAACTTTAAAATTAGAATCAAATTTAAAAATTCAAAATGAAGACTACAATATGGCGGTCGGAGTTAGAATATCAAAATCGTTTAAATTCATTTTCTGCAGAATCAAGCGTGTTTGCAGAAATTTAAAAAAAAAACAAAGGGTCGGATTCATGAATTCGTGAGATTTCTTTATAAGTTTCTCTTCGGTTGACTTTTTACACACTATAAATTTTTAAAAAAATTTTTTAGAAAAATTTTTCTTAATTTAGAAATCAATACGATGGAAAAATAACATAATACTTTATAAGTATACAAACTTGGGGGTCTAGATTTTCAAGATGTATTTACTATGTCAAAATTTCGTACCTTTGTTAATATCAACTGACTTTAGTATTACATTTGAGCAACCTTTAGTTTGTACCAACACAAATTTCTGAAGCTGTTTTAAATAAATTCTTAAGTAAAAATCCCTCTATTATATTTTACAGATGTACATACACCACGACCACGATTCGATAACGCTTCAGCGTGGCAGTCATTGAAACGGCAGCAGACGCGTAAGTATGATACTAATATTTATAAATTTTATAAAATTTCCGTTATTAGGGAAAAAAATAAAATCTTTGACCTTTGAAAACCATTAAAACTAGTTTCAAATTTTACTTAAAAAATACATATTCATATAGGAAATGTATTTCGCATTTTTTCTCTGGAGAAAATTATGTAGGTTTTTCCCTTTTTAAAGAAAGCCCTAAAACACATTTTTCAAAACAAAAATATTACGATAAATTTTGGGAGTTCATAAAAATATTACGAACTTTGTTTACATTTATTGGGTTTTGTGTAAATCTATGTTAATTTATGACAATATGGGTGATCGCCACCCCCAGGATTTTCTATCTTACTCTTTCTTTTTTATTTCATGGGCAAAGGAAGTAACAAATCCATTCACTCCACCTTATACCCGGATTTATTTTTTTTATTACTCGCAGCAGCCATCCATTGACTCCGTATTCTTTCAGGACTTCCTAAAGTTTATTTCTATCCACCTTGTAGAATGCTTTTTCTAGGTCAGAAAATGCACAGAAAATATAATTGCTTCTGTTATTTTTATTACCTTACGAAAAAGTATTTTAAGCGTATTTTACTTACGATACTGAATTTTTTTTTTAATCTTCTGGCACTGCTTCCATCTCTGATGAAATAGTCTCTGAATGTGTCTAGCATCCCATCTGTATCATATCGCACTTCACCTTTGCTATTTCTCATGCTGTCAAACTTTGTACTTTCACTGCTATTAATTTTGTTTTAAAGCAGTTTCTTGCTTCATTCGGAACCTTCTTGCATCTTCTTCTATACTTATCTTTTCATTTATCTTTACTTTTATTTAATACTCGTTTAATATTCCTCGTTTCATCTCTGTAATCATTTTTACGAATATTTCTTTTGGCATAGCTTAGACCTGCGTTTTTCAAAGTGATAGTGTACGCTTCCTTATTTTCTTTTTTTGGGAGTACCACAAACATCAGTAGCCCTCCCGACAAATTTTATTGTTGATTCATGATTGCTTCATTTTTTTGATTTTTTATGTTCTTCTACAGTGGCCCTAGTTTATTTCGGAGAGATCCTTATTTCTTTTACTAGCTCTCTTAGTCTTCTATCTGCAACAACAAAGTCAATTATACTTTGACTATTTCCGTTAAACCAGGTGCACATGTGGATTATTGTATGCCTAAATCAAGTATTTGTAATAAAAAAGCTATTTTCTAAGCATAAGCCAACTAATCTTTCTCAGTCATAATTTGCTTTGGATCCCCAAAAGAACCTAGTACTCTTTTTGTATCCTGATGTTAGATCCCCATCCATCCATTCATATCTCCTAGCATATTTATTTTTTTATCATGATCCCAAGCATCTGTTATATGATTTAAAAGTATCCCAGAAGACGTCTTTCACTTCTCTCGGATAACTTTCAACTGGGGAGTAGTAAGCTATGATAAATAATTATCTAGTACCTACTTTCATTCTAAAAGGCCAGAGACATGGGCGATATATATCCTTAATCTCAGAGATGGTGCTTGGTCCTTTTATTCATATTGAAATCTGCTTCTTCCCTACAATGTGATTTACTATCTATTCGGAACATATTTCAAGTCCACCTTTCAGAACCCCATTTTTTATGTTTCTTCTTTCGCGTCCCTTTTTCTTTGTTTTAGGCACGGGACATTATTCCTGAACTGCCCCAACTTTAAAAGTCATTTTTTCCAATTGCCTTAAAATTCTCAGAGTTTGTTTTCCTATATAATAGTGGTATACACACCATGTTATAGACTTTTATTACCATCCCTTCTCGAACTACAGTGGTTGCAATTTTCATCCCCCGAGCAAAGTCCGTATTTTCAAATAGTAAAATCTGTTGTCTTTAATTTTTAAAAAAATGCCATTTAAAATATTTATTTAACATTTTATACTCTTCATGCAGCTTTTATTCTTTATATTTTGAAGTATTTTTAAACGAAAGCCTGACTTTTGCCGATGAGAATGTTGTTTGGCATTTTGGGACTAAAATAGTTATCCGAAGGTATCCGAGCAAAATTTATAATAATTTATTTAGTTCACCTCTTTTCGCGCATTGTTTGTTTTTTTTGAACTTTTGCCTTTTTGTCTGTCTTCGGAAGCAGATCACTTTCTGTTGCGAATGAAGTTTTTTTCAGGTCCAATTATCCGTTCTCATTTTGAATAAATGCTTGGTATTTTAGAGTACCGCAAATTGTAATTGCTTCAGTGAATCTAGTTTCTAGTTGTTTGGTCATCTCGATGTTATCTTTTATTAAACTGAAAAGAATTACTGTTTGCTTTAAATGATTCTTAGCCAATTCGCATTAATCCATCGCAGTTGCAATTGTATTCTATTTCGCAAGTCTTTTTAAATTCAGAAGATATATAAAGACATATTTATTCGTAACTTTTGTTAAAAACGCTGAATTTTCTCATGCGGTACTCATTGATGAGCTTTTTAAATGTGTACACAGCTACAGTGTCATGACTTAAACAATCTGAGATGATTGTCATGCTAAAATGCTTCAGTTCGTTTCCATCTTTGTAATAAATAACTACTGTAAATATAGTTGCTTGATTATTATTCCAATGGAAAGATTGAGCAGCATTTTGAATGATGAAAGCATAATTTTCAGAAAAGTCAAGAAAAATTTATTACTCTCCTGCTATTAGTATAACTTTAATGTGCTCCAGAAACAAACCTTGTTGCTTCTCATAAAATGCGTGAGGTTTCAGGTTTTTAGGTTGAGTGCATAGTGCTACTGCAAAATCATCAGCGTCTGTTATTTAGGTCTTCACATGGCTTCTAAGAGTTTGCTGCCGAACGTGTTATGTTACTGTGTCGAAACTATTTACTTACAAAATACCAGGCAAGTACTTTTAAAGACTTTTAATGTCAGGGCACGATTGGCGTTTGTTAAAATGACAAGCGTCAGTGGGTTCAATGCACATGATTTTTTTAAGGCGCTTATGATAATCTGACAATTATTTGTCAGTTCCCTTAGTTAAATGTTTAATATTAATCGCATTTAATATTAGCGTTACGTTTTCATGATAAACGCTGATACAAACATTGTAAGACCCACTTGCTTAAGCTAAAACACATTGATTTAGTCTTAGTTGTGCGAATTTCAAAAATTCAATTTTTACACGTTCATGTAGGGCTACCAATCTAAAATATAATTTTGGATGATTGCAAGAATTAGTCTCTTTTGTACTTGCACACAAGTACCATCTAGTTTTTTGACATATATGAAATCTTTCTTACCTGGCATCTGTCGACTATTCTTTTCATCTTCGTACAAGTTTATAAAGAACTTTTCAGTTTCTTCTGCCAAGTGTTCTCCTCATTGGCAAGCTAAAATCTGTGTCCTCAATTATCTTATCCTCTGCATTATTACCAGGCTCTTCTATGACTCTGGATAACTGTAAATTGAGAATTCTACATTCTTTTCTACAAGCACCACATATTTCACTGCCTTTCGGCAAATCACAAAATAATATTTGCTGATTTTCCGCTAGAAGCCTTAGATCAATTCCTCTTTCATGTTTCTCCTTACGCAAAGGATTTGAACATCTGCTGCGTAAAATTTGCAACAAAAACATGTTTAGAGCTAGATGACCTTGAAAGGTCTTTAAGCATCTCAGTTTGCTTCGACATAACCAGAAATAAGTCAACAAAAACCACAGAAAAAATGATAAACAATTTAAAAGTGTATACAAAGAAGAAACAAAAACGAAACACAAGAAATCACAGAAAACACTTACAGAAAAATTATAAACACTGCACGCTGACTGTTTTTACCTTTTAGGATACTGAAGTCAGAGTAGAGTAACGCAGTGCAATGGTTTGCTTGAGGCCAAGAAACAAATGACAGGCTATGGGATGACCTTTTTTTTTCTTAGTAAAATATGAGAAAGAAATGAAAATCAATATACGTGGATGTCTTTTGTTTTTCGGCTGTACACGAGAGTAACTTTAATCCAGCTAAAGAAAGAAAAATTCTATTTAACTATTAATACTAACTATTGTTAATTGATTTAAACCTTTTACAAGTCTGTTTTGTGTGACGATATTGATGAAGATATACAGCGAGACTTTAAAAAAAACCTAATTTTGTTACAACTATATGGAAAAAATTTTTGAAGCATTAGGAACCTCTGAAATTAATTTGAGGAAGTTTCTGTACCAATGAAAAATATTTTTGAATGATTCGAATTTGAACAAACAACGTCAGCCGGTTCATCGGCGGAACTGGGCGACCTGTCCGAGCACGCGAGGAAGGGTTTTGCTTGGATATGTTCGCATAACTACATAACTTTTTTTCAGTCTCAAAATGCCAAACAACATTTTTTTGGAAAAAAGTAAAGCTCACGTTTAAAAATACATTTTTTATCAAAAGTCAGTTTCAATTTTTTAGCACTTGTTGAAATAATTCTATAATAAAAATCCTTATATTATATCTTACAGATGTACTTCATGATATGCCACTATTACATCGAACATCAACAGGGCCCGTAGAACACGCCTTTTTTCCAAGTGGTAGCAATCAAGGTTCAAGTTCTAGAATTCCAGGTAAGTATATTTTAACCTTTTGAACTTTATTGGAACTTCTGCCCTTTTTTAAAAAACTGAATTTGCTCATTAACAATTTAATTTTTACGATTTAAAAGCTACACATTCGGTATACAAAGCAACCTGACTGTTTTTTTCACTCATAAATTATATCCCTAACTTCAGTGACCCAGACTTTGTCAATTAAATTGTCTACCGCATCGTGTTCTATATCGCAGTTGTGGTACTCTATTGCATTATTTCAAAAGTCCAACAAATGTTCGATTAATGAGGGGGGGGGGGTGGAGGATAGCAGCGTTGTGTTAGATGGAAGTTCATATGGTCTCATTCTCGGCCCCCATTTAGGTACGAAACCAAAGACTTATATATGTATTTTTTTATAACATTTATATGTTTTCAGAATCTTTGAAACACTGTGACATTGTTTAATGAAAAAATATTCATTTTGGATTTTCATTTATTTTGTATGCTGTTGCTATGAATATCTTGTAGGAAATTCAAAAACCAGCATTTTTATTCTCTTGGCTTTTTTCATATCGTGCGTTATTTGTCTTAGAATATTCATTTTCGTGTGTTTTTTGGAAATTTGTAAATGCTATAACTCTGAAAATTTTTTGCTTTATGAAAAAAAGTTATCAGATTAAATGGTTCGTATTTTTGTTGTCATTATTTTGTTGTCAATAATGTTGAAAAAACTAGTCTCAAAAATATTCAAAATGCTCTAACTTTTTGAATTTTTAACCGAAATGGCTGGGCAACGAACTAAACATTTACTTTCGGACACTAAAAGAGTGATTTTACAAACACTACTCATATTTCATTTAAAGTAATGCCCTGTCAAAAAAATAGAAAATTTTATTTTTTAACATTACTTTTTTAACATTATTAGTTAAAAATTAATATTTAGTTTGAAAATTTAACTATTTTATTTTTGTCGGAAAATTTATTTTTTTACAATGAAAACTCAAGTATTTGGGTGAAAGTTGAACCACTTCATTAAACATTAATTTTTTCCTTTCAAGTTTCAAATCATTAATTGAAAATTCAGTTATTTTGCTGAAAATTTGTTCTTTTTAATATCTTTCGGGATAAATTGTACAACTTTGTTAAATTTTCATTTTTAAATTAATTTTTCTCCCTGATATCCTCAAAAGTTATTATTTTCTGGAAAAAATGGAACAAATAAGGAAAATTGAGATTAATAAATTTTCTAAGAATTTTTGACAATTATTTGAACAATTTTTATTTTTTAAACATTTTACTTTTTAAATCAAGAAAAGTTATTATTTTCTAGAATTAACGACACATCAAACGTATGTTGAGAGCAACATTTCTTCTTAAGAACACTTGACAATTTGTTGAAACATTTTTTTCGCCGTAGATCAGGAAAAAATATTCTTCTCTGAAATTAATGATACAATTGACGAGGGATAAGCGTAGTATATTTTCTTAAGATATTTTGCAATTATTAAAAAAAAACCAGTAATCAATCACTTGCGCCTGTCCTTAGGGGATATGGAGAAAAGTCTAGATTTTTCAGTATTTCAGTGTTTTAAAAATATATTTTGCTCAACATTTTTCAATTGTATTCCTAATAAATCTCTCTAAATTAAATGAATATTAAGAATCTTCTGATTTCCTTGAAATCGCTGAAATTCTTTAAATCCCCTAAAATATTTTTATTATCTTAATTTTCCTAATTCCTTAAATATGTCGAATATCTGGAATTCCTCAAATATTCTAAATTCCCCAAACCCTTTAAATATCACCTAATTCCACATGTTTTTGAAATCTTTGAATACGCTAAATTCCCCGCCATTGTTTTAATAATCTGTATGTCCTATATATCTAGAATTACCTAAATGTTTGAAATATTCTGAACTTTAAGCATTCCCTAAATTCTGTAGGTTTCGTAAATGCCCTGCAATTTTTAATTCTTTGAAGTTCAAGGAATTCAGATAATTGAGGCAATAGCATATCTTTAAAAATAAGATGAATAAAAGGCATTTAAAACGAATACATGTATTCATGAATTCCTTATTTTGATTTTGATATTTAATTTTTTATTCATCAAAATTCTTTTTTTCTTTTTACAGATTTGAACACTCTTGATAATCCGGAGTCAAGTAATGGCACGTTCAAAGGGCGCGGAGGTCGCCGTCCCGGCGCTGGGCGCCCACCTGGGTATAGGCGAGCAGCTTTTCACCCAGGAGAAGTTTTTTACAAACCTCTGACATGTAAACACGACGATCAAGTCGTTTACAGAGGGAAACTAGTCCTTTTGTGGCTGCTTCCAAATAGAGAAGTAGAGCAAGCTGTCTTTCAGGATATGGTTCGTCCTTATGGTTCTAAATTTTACAGAGATCATGATTTTCTAGTCCGTCTTGATAAATTAAAAGATGTGTACCGAACGGTCGTATTTTTGTGGCAAAATGGAACGATTATGGGAGTCAGAGCACCAAAAAAGATAAGTGAGGGGCCATCTATAATTTATTTAACAGATTGTTTGCCAATCTTTTAACCCTTGCCTCTTGCATGTAATAGTACGTTGCCACCCGAGCAAAGCCCGATTTTTCGATAAGCTGAACCTGATTTTGAATAACCTAAATAAGTTACAAAAAGATTCTGATCATAGTAAACGCTAACAACACATAGTAAAAAACAATTTTAGTATATAATTCTCTAAAATCTTTGATCAAATCACTCAGGTTTGTATTTTGCAACAATAATTAAGATGATCGAAGACCACTACGAAAGCTTTTAGATATTTTTACTAACTACTTAATCTGTCGTCAAATATAGATAAGTAGACCATTGCTTCTAATGGTGGTTTTGAAAAATAGTGTAAATTCCTATAACCCTACAAAGTACAGGATGATTTTGTGAACACTAGAACCTTGTAAGTGCCATAAAATTTTTCTAAACTTTTGAAAATTTTTTAAAATGGCAATGGATTTTCCTAAATCCTTTCAAGTCATTATATTTAAAAATTTCCAAATCTCTTCGAAATTTCTTGAAATTCTTTGACATGCCCTGAATTATTTTAAATTATTTAAAATCGCTTGGAATGTTGAAAGTTCTGGAAAATTTCTAGACCTTTTTTCAAATCCTCAAAATCTTTATAATAACCTCGAAATTTCTGAGTAGTATCGAATCCTTTTGATCTTGTTTTATTTTTCAGAATCAGACATTATGGAACCCACTGATAATATGTGGTTTGTTGTTTACGCTGGGAAATATTTTAGAGTACAAGTAAAACCTGGACCAACTGGGTTTGTACCGGAAAAAATTGAGCTCGCAACTAAAAATGGACGAGTACGGCACGAAACTGATACAACTAGACAAATTGAGTTTCCTGATGGTATCATATTTTGTGTTTATAAAGACTCGGACTACAAAATTCAGGGAGCTTATCTTCCGCAGCGTCTAATGAGTCTATGGGTCGGATGCTGAACGGAGAATTTTAATAATTATTGACCAGCATGCTTAATATTGCTCTCCTACTATTCGATTTGTAAGAACACTCATACGTCAAGTTTAATTGATGTTTTGTATATATTTCGTAAATTAAGAATTTTTTTTGAATTTTCACTGTATTTATCCAGAATTTCGCCATTTTAAACTTGGCAATCCAGATTTAAAAATAAGGCGGCTCCCTCACGCCGTTCAGAGATTCAAAAATATTATCCAAATGAATTAAAATTTACTGTGCATGGGTTTTTGCGCCTATAAATTAAAATTGAAAATCAAAATTGCGACTCTAATGTATCCCACAAATAATCAAAAACTGATTGGCTCTGAAAAAATTTACTTTACAGAGATCTTTCGGCAGTTGATTTCAAATTGCAAATCAAGACTTTAAATCATAAAATGGCACCCAAAAACTTAAAAAAATTACGGGATCTCAACAAAAAAGGGCTTCTCTGATGAGGCGTATAAAAACACGAAAACTAATCCCATAGAAATTAAATTTCACGTTCGTGTGGTTTTTTGAGACATTTAAATTAAAATTCAAAGTTTTGCTTTATATGAAGAAAATGGGGGCAGCTTTTTAAAAGCAATTTTTCTCTTCTTATACACTTTTAAATTAGTGTCCCGTAAAACTTAATGCATCTTTAAAAATAAAATGAGCCCTTGACATTCATCTAACGGAGTTATATTGGAAAGTTTGTAAAAGTTTGTAAAAGTGTAATTTTTATGTCGATTTTATTTATAAAGAAGATCTAATTAAGGAAAAAAACAGTGCCTTACTTAATAACAGAATAGCTGATATTTGTAAATAGCAGTAGTAATGTATCTCATTGAAGAAAACCAAATATAATTTTCGTCATTTATTTTAGTTATACATGTTAAAGGTCTTAATCTACGTAGCTGCTAAACGATTAAGAAAGTTGCTTGTAAGTTGTCAAGTGCTTCGTCTCGCCCACATTCAAGGTAAGTAACCGCCGATCAGAGCTGATTAGGTGCTTCTTCGGCGCTCAATTGAAGGATGTAATTAATTTAAATATCTTAGAGTAAATTTAAAGCATTTTCTGTGAATAAAGAAGCTCTCTTTCTTTCTGTCACGAGAGTTGTCCACATTTAGCAAAACCTAAGACAAAAAATTGCGTCGGGAGCATTTTTAGGGGATGAAAGGACTTCCTCTAAGAATACTATTACTTGTGCAATTCAAGGTATAACTGTACGGATACTAAGGTCAAGCTAATGGAAATGCACGAAATAGATTCAACACGAGAATCTGAATTCTTAGACAACAGCAGCAGCAAGCAAATTTTAGTTCTGTGTGCGCACCAGATTCCAAAACTAGCTTCTAAGTCGCTGGATTACAGGAGTTGGATTACAGGAGTTAACACGGCGTTATCGAAAGTAATAGAAAAATTTCTGATTCTCCAACCCGAAGACGAAAAATACAATAAGTTATAAAAATCGGAGACCTCAGAGTTTTGAGAGGGTTCTTGTGAACTAGCTATAGAAAAAGCACTAGCAATACAAACAGTCAATTAAAAATTCCAGGACGAAGTCTCATTATTTAAAAATCAGGATCCGCGAGAAATCCCAGATACCCCTGTAAAAAAGGTAACATTACCTCAACTAAAAAAATTGCACTGACTAATAATACGTAAGACACAAGATAGCGAAGTCATCAGGTAGACGCGATACCTGTCCCAATCTGCGTAGAGGCTGAGCGATTGTTTGTAAGTTGTCGAGTGCTTCGTCTGGCCCACCTTTGGGGTGGGGGCCTATCGGTCAGAGCTGATTAGGTGCTTCTTTGACGCTGCTGGGTGTTTGGTGCTGTATCGTTCGACTCGTTCTATGCCGTGCCGCCAAAACCAAAAGACTTGTAGGAACGGCTCAATTGAAGGATGTTATTGAGCAAAATATCTTAGAGTGAATTTAAAGCAATTGCTTGTTAATAAGGGAGCTCACGTCCTCTTTGTAAGAAGAGTTGTCCGCATTAAGCAAAACCTAAGACAAAAAATTGGGGACAATAAGAGCTGATTCGCATCCCATCGTGGAAGTCTTAAAGAGACTGGCTTTCCGGCAGTTTCGTAGCGTCGAGGGCCCTCTTAGGGGATGGGAGGACTTTCTCTCGCATAAGGATTACTAGCACAGCTCTAGGTATATAAATCCAAGGCTACTAAGCTCATTTCCAATGTCTAAGAAACATGATCCGCCGTTATCACTGGCTCTGGAAAGCATTTAAATTTTCCAGCTGGGTTACTGGACTATTGAAAACAGCGAATGAATATGCAGGAAATAGATTCAACATGAGAATCTGAATTCTTCGAAAACTGCAGCAGTAAGCAAATTTCAGTTCTCTGTGCGCACCAGAGTTCCAAAATCCCTATAAGTGCACCGTTGTTAAAAGGCTGAGGCAAAATCATAAAAAAGCTAATAATGACGAGCAGGTAGTCCTAAATTCTTAAATATACTTAACATCTACCCTTGGAGAATCTTGCCGCGCAGTGAAGGCTACCCTAGTTCGAATAATACATAAAATGCTAACTTTTAGGGTTAAATTTTTTCCTTACCAATAGTAATGAAGGTGGCTCCCGAATTTTTTTTTGGTTAGTCCAAGTTAGTCTTCTTCACTAGCAGTATTTCTCCAGCTCGCGGAAGTGTGACTTGCAGCGCTACTGACTTATCGATGGAGTCTCATGGGGCGACTCAAGATAGGTGGGAATAATTTCGTTAGTTAATTTAGTTGAAAATGCATATTTTTTGATGAACCGAACTGTTTTTTATTACAAATTAAAATCTTGTTTCACTGAAGTATTAATTATAACTTTTTTTGTCCAAAATTAATTTCGTCTTTAAAAATTTAAGTACTTGGTTAACAGTTAAACTACTTCAATAAAAATATATTTTTTTGATCGAGGATAAATAATTTAAGTTCTCAATTTATATCTTGCGTAGAAAGTACAACTATTCTTATTTACGTATTCCTATAAACCATTCTGTATAAAAATGGTATTTTTTATATATATAATATTTTGGGTGTTAAGATGCATCTGGTTAAGATTTAATCTGTTTTAGTTGAGAACTTAGCTTGAGGTGGCAGGAATTTTTGAAGCTAAGTTATTCTCATATTTGTCGTAAAATTTGAGGTAAGTAGATTGTCGAAGTATTTAGAACGTTTCGCTTGCGAGAGATTGGTTAAAAGATTGTTAGATTTACAAGGGGATTACAAAACTTTTAAGGATTCAGACAGATATGTGTGGAATTGAACGTTAGGTTGGTTTGAGATTTGTTACAAGCTGGGAGGGCTGAATTGATAGGGTTCATAGTAGCAAGGTAGGGTAGAGATGAAAAAGGCTAGTCAGGTACCAGAACGCGCAGGTAGATAGAGGCTGACAAAAATAAAAGGAGAGATTTAAACTGAAAATCGTAGACAAGTAATTAAAAAGGAACTAGAAAAGCAGGAAAATACTAATAAAAAGGTAGAGAACATTTTAGGTAAGATAAAGAAAATAGATAGCTTGAACTGCGAATTTGGAGTAAGAGGGAACGAAGGCAAAGATACGAGTTAAAGAAGTACTAAAAAGCATTGATGCTGAGGTCGAGATAAAGCAAGTTTGAAGTGCGGGGACGGGAGAGAGAAGGAGGAAAACGATGTTACTGGTGAAGCTAATGAAATGGAAACATAAGAGGAAAATTATGACAAACAAGAGGATGTTGTATGGAGGTTTAAAGAAAATATAGGATGATTTGTCATGAGGAGAAAGTAAGATGAAATATAGGTAAAGGAAAATAGTGTAAAAGGAAAGAAAAAAGGAAAGAAAACATGAGTTCAGTGTAAAAGAATACAGATGGATGGAGCATTTCGGGATCGGGATGCAAAAAGGAAAGAAATAGTAAGTATTAAGGTGCCTAGAAACTAGCAGAAAAAGGAATAGGAGATAGGAAAATCTGAAATAGTAAGAAACAAAAATGGACGAGAAAGTAATGTAGAAAAGAACTGAGGATATATTACTGTAATATAGCAGGATTGGGGATAAATGATAGGCATTTTATGAGAAATTTTACACAGTGGGATGCAGTAATAATGATAAAGACGTAGTTAGTTAAAAAAAGATAAGAAAAAGTAAGCGGTTGAAAGAGTGGGACGATGGTCGTGGGAGCTAAAGCGCAGGCTTTGGACCCGCTCTGTCGGCTTGCGGGTTCGATTCCCGCCTCGCACTATGGAAGAGCCTCGGTGGCCCATGCGGTGAACACTAGCCTAGCAAGGGAGTTGTTCATCTCCGGAAAGTCGTGGGACC
>JAAAKG020134264.1:0-13902 GCA_010014905.2 Druon quercuslanigerum | reverse complement strand
AATAAAATATGATAAAACAATGAATTTTCAACCAATTAGCTGAACTTTGAAAAATCTGGAAAAGGGGTTATTCTTATGGAATATTTCTTTTCAGTCGTCAGCCATACTTATTTTTAAAATTTTAATTTTTTACCTTCTAGAGTTTTTAAATATTTCTTTTTTTTTATTCTGAAAAACCATTATTTCATTCTAAATATTTTTAGATAAATAATCTTAAAAATATTTATTTAAAAAAAGATTAAAAAGCAGTTTACTTATGGAAAATTCCTGCAAAGTATTCAGTTTGTATTTACTTTTCTAATAATATTTTCTTATAAATTTTTTATTCTTTAGCAGAAATTTTGTTTTTTAGATTCTTTAATTTATAATATTCTTGAACGATTGAATTGTTAAAAATTATTTAGCTTAGTTTTAAAAAAATACGAATTAAGTTTGTAAAAAACTTAGTTTTTAAACATTTTTTTATTTTCGAACAAAAAGTTCATTTTTCTACTAATTTTTTTTTGTTTTTTACCCTAATAGTTTAATTTTCAAAAAAGAGAAAAATTTCTACTTAAAAGATAAATTTTAACCAAAATGTAGTTGTTAAATTTCCAGTTTCTCAAACTAATTTTTAAGGAGAAACAATTAATTTTTCCAACAGTTGAGTTAATATTTCAATAAAAAAATACTTTGTTTTCAAATAAAAAACATACGATTTTGTCCAAGGAATTTGCAGCGACAAAAATTAATTTTTATTTTAAAAAACAAGAATTTTTAGCAAAATAGGTTAATTCCTAACCAAAGAGATGAATTTCAAAGTATGCGGTTGAATTTTCAATGAAAAAAAGTGTTAAAAAAAAAGAGTTCAACATTAAATCACAGTTGAGTTTTTAACAATTTAACCAAATACATCAAATATACCAAATATATGAATTTTCAGCCAAGTACTTGAATTTCTAAATACCAAATGAATTTTCAACCAAATAGTTGAATTTAAAAAAAACTGGGAAAGGGGTTATTCTTATGGAAATTTGCTTTACAGTAGTAAGCCATATTTTTTTTAAAATTTTAATTTTTGACCAATTTTCACTTCTCAGAAAAGATCTTTATATTGAATTTTTTAACTTCTGGAGTTTTTAAATATTTCTTCTTTCATTCTGAAAAAAACGTCTTTTATTCCAAACCTTTTCAGAGAAATAATCTTTAAAATATTTATTTAAAACAGATGAAAAAGTGGTTTACTTATGGAAAAGTCCTGCAAAGTATTCAGTTTTATTATATTTCTAAACTTCTCAAGCGATTCAATTTTGAAAATTATTCAGCTTAGTTTAAAAAAAATACTAATTTATTATTTGAAAAATTTATTTTCTAGGCTTCTTCTTTTATTCTCGTTCTAAAAAAGTTTTCTTTTTATTTCTTTTGTTTTCAGATTAATCTTAAAAATATTTATTTTGAAAAAATCTACAAAAGGCTTAATCTTACGGATTTTTTTTTGGTCAGGTAAATTGAGAGAGGGTTGGTGAGAGGGGGAATGGGAAATGAGAGTCAGAGAAGTAAGGGGAGGAGAAGCTAGGAAATTTCCTCTCAATTCCCCCTCACTTTTGCTCATTCCCACTATTCATCCACCCACTCACTTCTCCATAACCCCTTTTTCTATCTTTCACCTCCCCTTTTCTTAATTCCCCTTATTTCCACCAGCTATATTTTCACCCACCCCATTCCCTCATTTTCCCTCATTTCATCTACCTTACCCTCCCCCTCCCTTCTTTCCTCTCACTTTCCCTTTCTTATTTCCCCTCGTTTGAAAAAATTACTCGACCGAAACTATATGAGGGTTTCAGACCGAGACTGCAAACCACTAAAAAAATGAATTTGCAACGAAATACTTAAATTTTATATTAGAGGAGAAATGATTCAATTAAAAATGGAATAGTTAAATATATAGTGAAAAATTTAATTGTTAACCAAAAATGAAACTTGTTTTTAACAAAATAGTTATTCAAACAAAAAATTAATTTTTAATAAAATAGTTCAACTTTCAAATAAATAGTTATATTAAGATTAACTTAGTTTAAATTTAAGCAATAAGATGAGAAAAAGAAAAAATTTGATAAAAAAACAGAAACGAAAAGAAGAATTCTGCAAATTTGAAACAAATTATGGACGGCCTATATTCTGTTTGGTTAATCTGCCACGTGAGTGAATATTTAAATTATATCGCTGTTGTAAAATTAAAAAAAATATTTAAGGAATTTATTTAAAAGTATTCTCATACTAGTATAAGATACATTTATTATTCCGTATTTGAAAAATAAGAGTATTCAGCTTTAGTCTCAATTTCCATTTTTAGGATGGGTGGGGGGAGGGGGTTTACCCTAATATTAAAAATTGCCACAAGGGGAAGCAATGAGTCAAAAATCACTAAAAATAGCATGACGTAATATGTGGAAGCTCCCAGCCCGTAAAGGAAACCCTAGAAAACCCGACAGTGTTACCCCTTCTTTTCTGTCCCTAACAACTGCTTTTGTAGGGTAGAACTGAGGTTTTGTTTTAAATATTCATTCCGTGTAGCGGCTCTGCCCTGCCCACTTTAATGTTCTCCGTTATACCAGACACTGTTCTGCTTTTTGAATATGAGCGTCGGAGAGCCTTTTTACTTTTTACTTTACTTTTTTTACTTTGTCCTTACCATAGACACCCCTCTGTCTCTCTTTTTCTCCTACCCTTTGTCTGCCAGCTTTTCCCTTCCTTGTCTAATGTACTTGGGAGTCTCACGAACTCCCCGAGGTGCAGATTTAATATTTATCCGAGCGAGACTATCCTGACTATCAGGCCGAACGTGTTTGGGGCACCTCGAAACTTCAACTTGAACCACCTCGACTCATTATTAGAATTACGTGTTTCTTTTTTCGTGTTTTGCACTTTCCTACTGGACGTTCATTACTTTAATGCTTCAGTGGTAAAAAGTTCTTTGATATAGGGGAAAAGATACCACCAAAACTCTTTTTGTAGCACATGCACGAACTGGTTTTTTCCATACTAATGAGCATGTGTAATAAATTTTATTCCATTAGGAAGAATAAGCAGAAGAAGATGAAGAAAGAATAAAGAAGAACAGGAGAAAGAAAAAGGAGGAATAGGAGACGAAGAGGAAGAAGAAGGAGAAGAAAAAGCAGAAGAAGCAGCAGCAGAGGAAGAACCAGGACAAGAAGATAATGAAGATGAAGAGGAGGAAGGAGAGGCAGAAGAAGAAGTAGAAAAAGTAGAATATAAATATGAAGACGGAGAGGAAGAAGAAGGAGAAGAGAACGAAGAAGAAGATGAAGAAGCAGAAAAAGAGCAAGATGAAAAAGAAGGAGACAGAAGAAGTTGAAGAACAAGCAGAAGAAAATAAATAAAAAGAAGGTTAATATGAAGAAGAAGAGAAAGAAGAAAAAGAAGAAGCAGTAGAAGAAAATGAGAAAGAGGACGAAGAAGAAGAACAAAAGGAACCTGAAGATGAAAACAAAGGTGAGGAAAAGGAAGTGAAAGAAGAAAAAGATGAGGAAGCAGAACAAGAAGACAAAGAAGAAGAGGAAACGTAGGAAGAACGGGATAAAAAGAAGCATAAAAAGAAGAATATGAACATGAAGATGGAGAGGAAGAAGAAGATGAGGCAGACGAAGAAGTAGAACAAGAGCAACATGAAGAAGAAGAGACAGAAGAAGTTGAAGAATAGGCAGAAGAAGAAAAAAAATCGGAATAAAAGAAAATAAAAAAGAAGAACAAGTAGAGCAACAAGAACCTGAAGATGAAAAAGAAGATGAGAAAAAAGAAGTAAAAGAAGAAGAAGAAGCTGAAAAAGAAGTTAAAGAAAAAGAAATGAAGAAAGAATAGGGAGAAGAAGAAGGAGCAGAAAAAGAAGAATGTTATCATGAAGACGGGGAGGAAGAAGAAGAAGAAGAGGCAGCAGAAGAAAAAGCAGAACAAGAGCAAGATGAAGAAGAGACAGAAGAAGTTAAAGAACAAGCAGATGTCGGAGAAAAAGCAGCATGAAAAGAAGTTCAATATGAAGAAGAAGAGAAACAAGAAGAAGAAGGAATAGAAAAAGAAGAAGCAGCAGAAGAACATAAAAAGGAAGACGAACAAGTAGAGCAACAAGAACCTGAAGATGAAAAAGAAGATGAGAAAAAAGAAGTAAAAGAAGAAGAAGATGAAAAAGAAGTTGAAGCAAAAGAATGGAAGAAAGAATAGGGAGAAGAAGAAGGAGCAAAAAAGAAGAATGTGATCATGAAGAGGGGGATGAAGAAGAAGAAGAAGGGGCATCAGAAGAAAAAGCAGAATAAAAATATGTAAATATGAAGAAGAAGAGAAAGAAGAAAAAGTAGAAAAAGAAGAATATGAAACATAAAGAAGAGGAGGAAGAAGACGGAGAAGAGGCAGCAGAAGAAAAATCAGAACAAGAGCAAGATGAAGAAGAGACAGAAGAACTTAAAGAATAAGAAGAAGCAGAATGTAAAGAAGGTCAATATGAAGAAGAAGAGAAACAAGAAGAAGAAAGAATAGAAAAAGAAGAAGCAGCAGAAGAAGATGAAAAAGAAGACGAAGATGCAGTACAAGGAGAGCCTGAAGATGAAAAAGAAGATGAGGAAACGGAAAGAGAAGAAGAAGCACAGCAAGAAGACGAATAACAAAAAAAAAAGAGGTAGAATTAGGAGAAGAAGATGAATCAGAAAAAGAAGAATATGGATATAAAGATGGAGAGCTAGAAGAAGAAAAAGAGGCAGCAGAAGAAGGAGCAGAACAATAGCAAGATAAAGAAGCGACAGAAGAAGTTAAAGAACAAGCAGATAAAGAAGAAGATACAGAATGAAAAGAAGGTCAATATGAAGAAGAAGAGAAACAAGAAGAAGAAGGAATAGAAAAAGAAGAAACAGCTGAAGTAGATCAGATTGAAGACGAATAAGCAGAACAAGAAGAGCCTAAAGAGGGAAAAGAAGATGATGAAAAGGAAGTAGAAGAAGAAGAAGCAGAACATGAAGACGGAGAAGAAGAAAAGGAGGAAGAATGAGGGGAAGAAGAATTAGCAGAAAAAGAAAAGCATGAACATGAAGGCAGAGAGAAAGAAGAAGAAGAAGCAGAAAAAGAAGAAGAGGTAGTAGAAGAAGCAGAACAAGAGAAAGACGAAGAAGAGACAGAAGAAGTTAAAGAAGAAGCAGAATGAAAAGAAGTTCAATATGAAGAAGAAGAGAAACAAGAAGAAAAAGGAATAGAAAAAGAAGACGAAGAAGCAGAACAAGGAGAACCTAAAGATGCAAAAGAAGATGAGGAAAAGGAAGTAGGAGAAGAAGCAGAGCAAGAAGTCGAATAAGAAAAAGAAAAGAAGGAAGAATCGGGAGACGAAGATGAATCAGAAAAAGAAGAATATGGACATGAAGACGGAAAGCTAGAAGAAGGAAAAGAGGCAGCAGTAGAAGGAGCAGAACAAGAGCAAGATAAAGAAAAAGAGACAGACGTAGTTGAAGAAGAAGCAGAAGAAGAAGAAGCAGAATAAAAAGAAAGTTAATATCAAGAAGAAGAGAAAGAAGAAGACGAAGGAGTAAAAAGAAGAAGCAGCAGAAGTAGTTCAGATAGAAGACGAAGAAGCAGAACAAGAAGAGCCTGAAGAGGAAAAAGAAGATGATGAAAAGGAAGTAGACGAAGAAGAAGAAAAGGAGGAAGAATGGGGAGAAGAAGAATTAGCAGAAAAAGAAGAGCATGGACATAAAGGCAGAGAGAAAGAAGAAGGAGAAGAGGGAGTAAAAGAAGAAGCAGAACAAGAACAAGATGAAGAAAAAGAGATAGAAGAAGTTGAATAACAAACAGAAGAAGAAAGAGAAGAAGCGCAATTAAAAGAATGGAAATATGAAAAAGAAGAGAAAGAAGAAGAAGAAGGAATAGAAAAAGAAGAAGCAGAAGAAGATGAAAAAGAAGACGAAGAAGCAGAACAAGAAGGACCTGAAGATGAAAAAGAAGATGAGGAAAGGAAGTATAAGACGATGAAGAAGAAGAAGCCGAACAAGAAGGCGAAGAAGAAGAAAAGAAGGAAGAATGAGGAGAAGAAGAAGAATGAGAAAAAATCGAAGCAACAGTAAGCTAACGGGCTGTATTATGGAACGCCGTTTTTTATTGTTTTTTTTTTATTATATAGTAACTAATTGAGAATGGTAAAAATGATGAAGAAAATTCGAGTGTGTAAACAGTAAATAGGAGAAAAAGAAGGATAATAGGAATCGATAGGAATTTAAAATTAATCTTTTTTACTAAAAATTTAAATATTTCATTTTTGGGTGAAGAATTATTTTTTTATTTAAAAATTCATTTTTTTAGTTAAAAGTTTAAATGTATGAATTGAAATGTTTTTATTAAAAAGTAAATTTTTTAGACAGAAAAATTAAGCTATTAAATTTTTTGTTGTAAAATGAGCTTTTGTAACTAAAAATTCATCCTGTTTGTAGAAATTAATCTTCTTCTTTGAAAATTCATCATTGGCAGTTTTATATTGATAAAATTTATTTTATTTACTGAAAAAAAAGGTTTGATTGATTATTTTTTAAACAAATAACATTATTTTTAAACAAAAGCATGCATTTTTTGCCAACAAATATAACAATATCAACCAAATACATACATTTTTGATCAAGCAATTAAATTTTATCGCTAAAGACAAAAAGAATTTCACAAAAGTTAATTAAATTTAAAAAAAGTTAATTTTTGACTAAATAGTTTATTTTTTATTAAAATAATTTAATTTTTAACAAAAAAGTTCAAATTAAAAGAAAACAGCTAAATTTTCAGATCAATATAGAATAATTTTCAACATTAGACATAAGTTTTTAACCAAATAGTTGAATTTTCAACTATAAAAGATAAATTTTAAATCAAAAATATACAAAATTTTCAGATCATACAATTATTTTAAAACAAAACAAACTAAAATAACGACTTTTTAACAAAAAAGTTCAACTTTTGATTAAGGTCTTAAAATTCTAACCATAAATATCAATTTTCAACCAAATAATTAAATTTTCACCCAAGAGCAAGAATTTTCTATAAAAAAAATTAATTTTGAACAAAACACAACATTTCCAACAAACACAGCATTTTGGACAAAAGGCATGGATTTTTAAATGAATTATTGAATTTTCGAGCCAATAAGACATATGTTTTCAAAACAGTTTCAATTGCAACCAGAAAATATGAATTTTTAACAAGAACAAAAATATCAGAAAGTTAATTTTCGACTAAATATTAATTGGCATGATTTTTTCAGATAAGAAATTTTTTTGTATTTTTGGGCCAAAACCAAAACTTTGCAATGAATTCAAATAGTAGAGTAGCCATTTTATCAAGAACAAATTCCTGGTTTAAAAATTTTATTTGTTACTTACGATCGAAATAAGTGATGTACAGGTATCTATTTAAAGCTGAGATTTCAGTATGAAGGTACTCACCTGGAACAGTAACAAAATATAAATGTTAATTATTTTTAAGAAAATCAGCTCTAAATATTTTTAAACGTTAAAATAGTCATCGTTTAATTTTCTTAGAAAACTAACATCATTCAATCTAGCCAAAAATTTTTTTTCTAAAAACGACTTTTGCATCACAAAATATAAATTTTCCATCCAAAAGGACTATTTTTCGACAAAATATATAAATTTTCCAAAAAATTACACCAAGTTTTAACAAAATATTCGACATGTTGTTAAAAGATAAATTTGTAAACTAAAAATATGAATTTCAGCCAAAAAAGCCTAATTTCTGCTTAGAGATGTTTTTTTTTTTTAAATGCATTAATTTTTAATAAAATTTTTGAATTTTTATCTAAACTATAAGTTTTCAACCCAAAATTAAATTTTCAACAAAATCTTTAAAGTTTCAACTAAAGAAGATACATTTTCGACTAGAAGTTTAATTTGCATCTAAAATGAGGAAACTTAAAAACAAATTAATTTTTTACAAAAAAGTTGAAGATTAAAGCAAGTTTTTCAACCAAACAAATGAATTTATTCACCAAGACGAGTTTTTAACAAATTATTTAAGTACTAAACCAAAACAGAATAATTTTTAACTAAGCATTCGTATTTTCAACAAAATAAACGAAATTTTTAACAAAGTGCAAACATTTTCAACCAGAAAATATAAGTTTAAAAACAAGAAATAAAAAAGTTACATTTTCAGCAAAGAAATTTAAGTCACAAAAAATAACTACTTTTTCGCAATACATTAAAATTTTAAACTACAGTAATGAATCTGTGAAAAGAAAAATCCATTTTCAAAAAAAAAAAAATTTAATTCAACCAGAGAAATGCATTTTTAACGAAAAAGTTCATTAGAAAGCAGTGAAAAAGAAGAGTTCTTAAAAAAAGGGGAAAAAGTTATCATTTTGTGATTGTAGGTTATATAAAATTCCATTCGTATTTCGTATTCAAAAATGTAACATATTATTACAAAAGGAAGGAGTAACTCAAAAATCAGGGACAATATCTTCATGTAATATTGTAATATATTTAGTCAGTAGTTAAGCAACCTCCTCTTATTGTTAGAGTTAGGATTGTCTGTTGTTTTTTATTTTTTCTATTTCTTAAAATTTTTTATATGTCTTCAGCGCCTTGTATACTCATTTATTTTCGCATTTATGAAGCCACACCTGCAGAACGTTCATCGCAACACGGATTTTTCGTTTTCTGCTGACTTTTCACCCGACGAAACACGTGCGCTGAGCGACAAGAGCTCACGTACTTGAGAGCGCGAGAGTCGACTTTCGAGGGTACCGGAAGGACCCTACATCCTGGAACGTTCCGATGGGTACTCCACATCACGCTTGAATTAAGAGCGACGCGTGAATTGGGAACACTGCGTCCGGCCGGTGGGCACTCAGAAACTTCAATCTGGATATTAGATTAAATCCCCAAGGAATTTGTAAATTACTGGATTAGCTTTTACGAGAAGATGAAAATGAGCTTATTTGAGAACTTCAAAGTAGTGTTTATAGCAGAACGAATTTTTAAAAATTCATTCCTTGAGAACTGACCTCAACACACTTGCTTCTAGAAACATTATTCAACCTTTCTTTCAGCATGACTTTACCATCTCAACAAATTTCTTTCACTCTTGTCAAGCAGTGTTTCTTCTTCACCACATTCTTCAAGAACCCACATAAATAATACTTGCTTCCACAAACGTTATTCAACCATTCCCTTAGCTTGACCAAACTATCGCAGTCAATTTGTTTCACTGTTGTCAAGTAGTGTTTCTAGCAGTGTTTTTTCTAAGCCACATTCTTTGAGAATCCACCTAAATAACACTTGCTTCTATAAACATTATTCTACCATTCCCTTTGCTTGAACAAACTATCTCAGACAATATATTTCCCTCTTTTAAAATAGCGTGTCGAGCAGTGTTTCTTCTACACCACATTCTTTGAGAAACCACCTAAATAACACTTTCTTACACAAACGTTCTTTAAACATTCTCTCAACTTCACCAAACTATTGCAAACCAACTTATTTCATTCTTGTCAAGCATCGTTTCTAGCAATGTTTCTTTTAGACCACACTCTTTGAGATTCCACCTAAATCCACTTTCTTTCACAAACGATCTTCAAGCATTCTCTCAACATGACTAAAACATCTAAAGGAACTTTCATTTATTCTTAATAAGCATTTTCTTCTGAAAGACAGTTTTTAAGAACCTACATAAATAACACTTGCTTCCACAAAGTCCTTTAACTATTGCCTTAACTTCACAAAACTATTTTAACAAATTTATTTCACTATGGTGAAGTAGCATTTCTAGCAGTGTTTCTCTAAAACCAAATGCCTTTAGAATTCACTTAAATAACCACTGGCTTCCACAAATGTTTTTCAACCATTTCTTTAGCATGATCAAACTACCTCAGTCAATTTGTTTCACTATTGTCAAGTAGTGTTTGCAGTAGTGTTTCTTCTATACCACAATCTTTGAGAAACCACCTGAATAATACTTTCTCCCACTAACGATCTTTAGACATTCTCTTAACTTAACCATACTATTGCAAACCAATTTATTTTATTCTTCTCCAGCATCGTTTCTAGAAGTGTTTCTTTCAACCCGCACTCTTTAATATTCCACCTAAAACTACTTTCTTCCACAAAGGATCTTCAAGCATTCTATCAACATGAGTGAAGCATCTAAACGAACTTTATTTTATTCTTTTTAAACATTTTCTTCTGACAGACATTTTCTTAGAAGATACATAAATAACACTTGCTTTCACAAACGTTCTGTAACTATTCCCTTACCTTCACAAAACTATCTCAACCAATTCATTTTACTCTGGTAAAGTAGCGTTTCCAGCAGTGTTTTTTTTAACCAAATTCTTGGAGAATTCCCCTAAATAATCAATGGCTTCCGTAAAACGATCTTCAGGCACTATTTCAACATAAGTAACCTATCTTAATAAACTTTATTTAACTCTCATCAAGCAGTGCTTCTTCTTCAACACATTCTTTAAGAACCCACATATATAACACTTGCCTCCACAAACGTTCTTCAATAATTCCCTTAGCTTGACCAAACTATCTTATTCAATTTGCTTTACTCTTGTCAATTAGTGTTTTTAGTAGTGTTTCTTTTTAACCTTATTTTTTGAGAATCCGCTTAATAACACTGGCTACTATAAACGTTATTCTACCACTAAATGAGCCAATTTAATTTCCTTTCTTAGGGAATAAATTCAAACACTTAGCAATGTTTCTTCTATACCACATTCTTAAAATAATAAACCTCAACAACACTTTCTTCTACAAACGTTCTTCAACTATTCCTTAAGATTGATCAAACTACCTTAGACCATTTGTTTCACTCTTGTCAAGTAGAGTTTCTAGCAGTGTTTTTTCTACACCAAATTCTTTGATAACCCACCTAAATCCAGTTGTTTTCCTGAAATGATCTTAAAGGATTCTTTCAACATAACTAACCTATTTTAAGAAACTTTTTTCACCTCTTATCAATCAGTAAACAAGCATTCAATAAATAAGCAGTCATAAATAAAACTTGGTTCTATAAAGGTTCTTCAAACACTTCCCTAGATTGACCAAAATATCACAGTCAATTTTGTTTTACTCTTGTCAAGTAGTGTCTCTTCTGCACCAAATCCTTTGAGAGCCCACCTAAATAACACTTTATGCTACTAACGTACTTCAACCATTATGTCAACTTAACGATACCACGCAAACCAATTTATTTCACTCTTGTCAAGCATCGTTTGTAGCAGTGTTTCTTTTAAACCATATTTTTTATGAAACTCCCAAAATCCACTTGCATCCACAAAACGATCTTTAAGCATTCTTTCAACATGACTAACTCATCTCAATAAACTTTATTTCACTCTTATCAAGCAGTGTTTCTTCTGTATCACATTCTTTAGGAACCTACATAAATAACAATTGCTTCCACAAACGTCTTTTAACTATTTCCTTAACTTCACAAAACTATCCCAACAAACTTATTTCACCCTAGTGAAGCAGAATTTCTAGCATTGCTTCTTTTATACTAAATTCTTTAAGAATTCACCTAAATAACTACTGACTTCCCCAAACGTTCTTTGACCATTCCTTCAGCTTGACCAAACTATCCTAGACAATTTGTTTCACTCTTGTCAAGTAGTGTTTCTAGCAGTGTTTCTTCTTTACCACATTTTTTGAGAACCCACATAAATAACACTTGCTTCTATAAACGTTCTTCAACCGTTCCCTTAGCTTGAACAAACTATCTCAGCTAATTTATTTTCCCCTTGATAAGTAGCGTATCGAGCATTGTTTCTTTTACAACACATTCTTTGAGAAACCACTTAAATAACACTTGCTTTCACAAACGTTCTTCAAACATTCTTTCAACTCAACCAAACCATTGCAAACCAATTTATTTTACTCTTGTCGAGCATTGTTTCTTTCAGTGTTTCTTCCAGAGCGCATTCTTTGAGATCCCAACTAAATCGACGTTCTTTCACAAGCGATCTTCAAGCATTCGCACAATATGACTAAATCATTTAAATGCACTTATTTTCATTTTTATCAAGCACTTCCTTCTGTAAAATAGTTTTTAAGAACTCCCAAAAATGACACTTGCTTTCACAAACGTTTTTCAACTATTCCATTAACTTGACTATACTGTCTCAACCAATTTGTTTCTCTTTTGTCAAGTAGCATTTCTAGAGGTGTTTTTTCTACACCACATCCTTTGGAAACCCACCTAAATCTACTTACTTTCTTAAAACGATATTCAAGCATTCTTTCAACATAACTAACCTATCTCAACAAACTTTCTTCCACTCATATCAAGAAGTGTTTCTATTGTATCATATTCCTTTAGAATCTACATAAATAACACTTGATCCACAAACTTTCTTTAACCAATCCCTTAGCTTGACCTATCTATCGCAGTCAATTTGTTTCACTCTAGTCAAGTAATGTTTCTAGTAGTGTTTCCTCTGCACCACATTCTTTAAAAACCCACCTAAATAACACTTTCTTTTGTACACCTTCTTCAACCATTTCCTTAGCTTGAACAAACTATCTCAGCCAATGTATTTTCCTCTTGTCAAGTAGTGTGTCGAGCGGTGTTTCTTCTACTCCACATTCTTTGAGAACCCACCTGAATATCACTTTATGCCACAAACTTTCTTGAACCATTCTCTCAACTTAGCCATACAACGCAAACCAATTTATTTCACTCTTGTCGAGCATCTTTTGTAGCAGTGTTTCTTCTAGACCACATTCTTTGAGAAACCACTAAAATCCACTTGCTTCCACAAAACAATCTTCAAGCATTCTTTCAACATGATTTACCCATCTCAACGAACTTTATTTCACTCTCATCAAGCAGTATTTCTTCTGTATCACATTCTTTAAGAACCTTCATAAATAACAATTGCTTCCATAAAAGTTCATTACCCATTCCGTTAATTTAAACAAACTATCTCAAACAATTTCTTTCACTCTGGTCAAATAGCGTTTCTAGCAGTGTTTCTTCTACACAACATTCTTTGAGAACCTACTTAGGGGAGCAGTTTGCCATCTTCAATGACTCTTTTCAATGATTTTGTTCTCATAGTAAAAATTAATTTATTAAGATTAAACTTTCAGTAGATAAAAGAAGTGGTTTGTGGTTTTTTGTGGTTTTTCTTCTACACCTCACTCTTTCAAAACGCACCTAAATCCATTGGCTTCACAAATATTCTTTAATCATACTTCGAGCATGTCTAAACCATCTTAACCAATTTCATTCTCTCTTGTAAAGCAGTGTGTCTTCTCCAGCACTTTTTTGAGAAACCACCTGAATAACACTTTATTTTATAAACGTTCTTCAACCTCTTTGTAAACATTACTAAATAAACACAACCAGTTTCTGTCACTGTAGTCAAACAGTCTTTCTAGTAGAGTTTCTTCTACACCACGTTCCTTGAGAATCCTGCTAAATACATTTGCTTCCACTGACTTTCCTTAAATATTTTCTCTTCATTGTTAAACCATCCTAACAAATTTCTTCTACTTTTGGAACGAAGTTCCCTATGCCGGGTTGCTGGTGCTGGGCGCTGGGGGCTAGCCAGTGAAAATGAAACGTCAGGGAAAAAATAGTCATGCGGCGCACTATAGTGTACGTGCTATAGTGCTCAAGCGACTCATCGGCGTCGCCCCACTGGCTCTCTCTCTCTCTCTCCCCGAGAGGGGGGGGGGAGAAAGAGAGAGAGAGACTAGCCGAAACGGGGGGAGGGAGTAGCGGAGAAAGTTTCGAGCGGTCGGCCTATTATCTAGGATCCATGTCTCTCTCTCTCTCTCTTTCTCTCTCTTTCTCTCTCTCTCTCTCTTTCTCTTACTCGCTGCGGTGAAAAATATACTACGTACTACACGCGTTCTT
>JAAAKG020134263.1:0-13902 GCA_010014905.2 Druon quercuslanigerum | reverse complement strand
TACAACTGGTCTGCGAACTAAATATAATCATAATAGTACGCGACCGTTTCATTCCCATTGCGTTGACCGCCCCTGGAGTGATAGCTAGAGAGATTGATCAGCAAGCTGGGTCTGAGCAGTGTTGCGGAATCAATGTGTTATTTGAATAAATAACACGTGAATTCTGGATCAATCTAAAAATTCTATAATTTCTTCATCCCATTACTCCATTCCCCATCGAGTTAGTGACGCACACCGCAAAAAAGAAATAGCTTAATGATCTCATATTTATAAAAATTTAGTATACAGGGTGGGACATTTTAATCTACTCACCCCAAAATTTCTGGAAATAAGCGGTATACAAAAAAAATCAAACAAAAGTTGCTCAGGACAATAGGGGCATTCTTTCTGCAAAATCGGGTTTGACTCCGTAAACAAACGGATTTGTAGAAAACACGACATTCTTTCTTTTTAATCGAAATGTTTTAATAATTAATAGTGTGGTCAGTTTGCAAAACATTAGAGAAAAAAATCATCGGAAAGATATTCTTAGATCAGTCCGTAAACAAATTTGTGCCTCTTCTTTGAGAAACAGCCAAGCTTTAAATATTTAATTCTGTAACAAATTGAGCTTATGCGTATAAAAACGAACAAACTTTTAGTTTTCAATCTAAATTTTCTCAGTAATTAACAGTTCTTGTAAATTCACAAAGCAACATTGAAAAGAGTCATCTGATAGACATTTTTAGTAGATTGCGTAAACAACTTGACTTGTAGAAAAAAGGGCAAGCTCTTAAATTTTAATTCAAATTGTTTGATTAATTAAGAGTTCTTGTAAATTTACAAAGCAAATAGACGAAAATTATCGGAAAGGTATTCTTAGTTAATTATGTAAAAAAATTGAGCCCATTCCTAGAAGAAAGACCAAACTCTTATTTATTTAATCTAAATTTGTTTAAATAATTAATAGTTCTTGTAAATGTACAAAGCAAAAAAGGAAACACTCATCGGAAAGATATTATGAGTAGACTCTGCAAGCAACATAGAAAAAATGTAACGTAAAAAAATGACACCTAGAAAGGAATTCTACGGAATTTACTTGAAACGAGAAAGGGAAAGAATTTAACGAAGTTCATTTGAATTCCGGGTCTACCTACGGATCACCCGAAAACCTAAAAAGTAGGGAAAAAGTAGGAAAACTTGGCCCGCAATCAGGCGGAAGACGCATCTGCGTAGCAACGCTTGGAAGTCCGACGACCAGTCATCGGCCAAGGCCCAAATCCAGGTTAACAGCGAGGAACTCCACGGACTCCCAGCTGCCAACCATACAGGATCAAGCCATCAAGGGAATTTAGAAAGGTAAGCACATAAGTAAAAAACAAATAAAAATCGTATCGAATTACAAAGAGAATAAGTCCTCCTTGCTGTCTGAGGAAGGAGACTAACGTGAAATCAAAGTTAATTTCATGTTAGGCGAGGCAAATTATTGCAATTCAGTTAACGTATACTCTTGGTATTCTAGAGCACTGCAAATAGTCATCACGCGTCTTGATATCATTGCATTCTACTGTGTTAAAAGACTAAACAACGATAGCAAACCGTAATCACGCGCATCAGATAACAGACACAAGACAGATACATTTTACGCTGACATACGCAAAGTATCGAGATAAGGACACGAACTGATTCCTTTATTCTTTACGGTAATGACCTCCCACAACAACGCTCAACGTTCATCGAGAACACAAACTCCGACGAACACAGCACCGGTTTCCTTATAAAATCTGGATCCAATCCAGCAACTGCGATTAGAAATGCAAGAGTTGAGACTCGAGAATTTCAGAATGAAACAAGAACTTGCTACATTTAACGACGAAAATCACAACGGATGACGATTCGGATCCTGACGCTAAAAACGGAAGTACCTAGACGTGGAATTGGACAACCACTCTCACGACCCAATGATCTTCCGATATTAGAAATTAGACAACCAGTCTCGCACCAAACTGCACCTATGAAAACCTCTTTTTTATATCTGAACGGGAAACATGTTTATGTTTCGAAACGTCATATGATTCTTGCTACGTTATAATTACGTTTTATCATTAAATAATAAAAACTATTTTGTCTGGAGCTGTCGTTTTTGACTATAGTCAACACACTTATGTTTACACCCAGACGTTAAACACAAGAAGGATTCAACATCTCATATTTCTGCAAATTATTAAACTTATACGCATTGACTAGAATTGCGTCATCATCTTTTTAGAAATGGATTCTATTACACTATGGACATGAAGCATTTATGACAACGAAAGAATGGATCAATTTTAACCAACAATTAAGAAAAGCATGGGCGAAAAAGGATTTTTTGGTGGAATGCAGAACTAATACGTGTTTAACTCATATCATCCAAGATTAAGATTCACCTTAAAAACAGAAGAGAATAATTCTATTAGTTTTTTAAATTTGGAAATAATAAGAGATCCAAATAATAAAATTATCACAAATTGGGTCCGCAAAAAAACGTTTTCAGATTAATTCTACACTTTCAACCATAACAACTCTTCCCTGCAACTCCAAAAAAACAATCTTTTCAGCCAGTTTCATTTTTACAATTGATTAGTTTTATATCTGAAGAGGAAACATGTTTATGTTTCGAAACGTCATATGATTCTTCCTACGTTATAATTACGTTTTATCATTGAATAATAAAAACTATTTTGTCTGGAGCAGTCATTTTTGACTATAGTCTGCACACTTATGTTTACACCCAGACGTTAAACACAAGAAGGATTCAACATCTCGTTTTTCTTCTAATTATTAAACTTCTACCAAGAAGTACGTAAAAGGAAGGACACAATGAGCTGCCCGCTAGAATAGTATTTATAATCACTCCCCTATCACAAACAAAGGGTATGATTAGAACAATTAAAATTCCTAATGGAACTAATGATACCGGTATCCACAAATAGATAAACCCGTAAAAAGAGCTCGTTTACGCTGTGAAAATCCAGACTTACTTCTCGACTTTGTAGTAGCTCAAAAATTAGAGATTATGCCGAACAAAGCATACGACACATCGTAACATGAATTTAAGATAAATTATACTCAGCTTTAGAAACTTACGTTGGTCTACAAAGCTAAACAGGACGCAATGAGACAAGGATGAAATAAAATTCAAACTTTTAGCCTTCTTTTTAGAGACGCCTATAAGGACCTCGTGTACGGGGTGCAAGCAGAATACCCTTCCCGGACGAAAAGAAAAATAGCCCTAGAGATCGAAGAAAAAAGCGTAATTAAAAGATATATAATTAATATAAGAGACGATATTTTGTCACAGGTTAGGCCCATGAAACCAACCACGTTATCAAAAGCCCTCCAAGAATCATTGGAAGCTAAAGCTTGGCAACGGGAAATCAATAAAGATATAATACTTTGACAAAGCCAAGTGCCTAGATAAACCACTAAATTCCAATCCCGACCAATAACAACTAGACCTTCAGCCAATACCACACCCCAACAGTTGAGAGTACCAAACTCGAATTTACCACTAAGCGAATCTCAATGTTTTTCAAATCCCCAAAATTTTCGACTGGGACAGTTCCAGAAAGACCACCAGAAGTAAAAACTATTCAGGAACATCCGCGACCCCAAGAAGAATGTTTAGAAACGGAGGAGCTGACAACAGAGGAAATTCAGAAGCAAATAACTTATAAGGACCAAGCAGAATATTTAAATTATCCGGAAAATTACAATCAATACGCGGAAGAAGAAGTGATGGATCCATATACAAATTGTTAGTAGATAGCGTAGCAGTAATCTACGTAACTAAGAGAAAATTATTTACAATTAAATAGAAATATAATTTAATTTACAGCACAACCAAGAAACATTTAAATTCCATAAAAAGTTCTCAATCAAACTATTTCACATAGTAGAAGGAAACCTCCCATTATTATAAGATGGGATAATAGGATTGTCATTCTTTCATAAATATCGCAGAGATGCTATAAAAAACTGATTTGATAATCAAAAATGGAAACTACCATTACATTTCGAGGGACTATACACAATATATAATAATAAGGTAGAAATGCCATATTATAACTATTCCCAGAAACCCATAAAAATACCAGAGGAAATTAAATACAACAGAATTACGTATGTAGGATTACGAGACGTAGACTTTGCCCTAAAAGGGGGTGACTACCCTTTAAATTACTTCAAAAGACTGGAAAAACTTCAAAATTGCCTAAACCTAAAACATATCGGACCAGAAATTAGCGAACGAATAAAAGAAATTGTGACTCAATATTCAGAAGATTTTACTTTAGATAGAAACCCTCTACCCTGTACAAATCTATCTGAACATGAAATAATTCTGAACTTCGAAAAAATTATCAACCTAAGGTCCCATAAACTACCCAAAAAAACACAAAGAATTTTCACTTAACGAAACAAGCGAATTACTGAAAAAGGTATAATAAGAGATTTCTAATCACCTTTTAACTCCCCACTATAGATAGTCCCTAAAAAGAAGGAATGCTTAGAATGATACTAGATTACTGCGAGATTAATAAAGACTCCGACCCAGACGCATACCCTTTCCCGGTAAGAGAGGATATCCTTGACCAGTTAGGAAATGCAAAGTTTTTCTCAGCTTTCGACCTTAGTGCAGGATTCCATCTATCCCCACAAAGGAAGAGTGCAAAAAATATACAGCTTTCTCTACTGTACAAGGACATTTCGAATATAATATGATGCCATTTGGTTTGAAAAATGCACCGACTACATTTCAACGTATGATGGACAATGTGTTCAGAGGAATAATTGGGAAAGAATATTTCGTTTGTATTGATGATATTGTAATATTCGGAAAAACATTAGAATAAAATAACAAAAATTTAGTGACTGTCCTGGAAAGAATCAAAAAGTTAGGCTTGAAATTAGAACCAAACCATATTATGATCAAGGCAATTCAGGAATGCAAGCAGCTGAAAACACCTTAAGACGTGCAAGCGTTTCTAGGGTTAGCTGGATATTATAGGAAGGTCATAAAGGACTTCTCTTCTATAGCTAAACCAATCACCGGATTAACTGAGAAGAAAACCATTTTTTTTCTACTCCAAAGTTTGAAGCTTTTAATAAAATTCACAACATCACCAGTATTAAGGTTCCCTGAATTTAAAGAATGTTTCACTTTAACAACCAACGCATCCAATTAAGGATTAGGCGCAGTGATATCCCAGGCTGGACACCCTTGCTTACTTATTAGTAGAACCCTTAACTCAGCAGAAGAAAATTACAGCACCTCAGGAAAATAACTCTTAGCTATAGTATGGCAATGAAAAGGTTACGCCAGCACTTGCTAGGAAACAAATTCAAAATCTAAACTGATCCCAAAGCACTCATTTGGTAAAACAATGTGAAAAACCCTAGCTCGCGACTCTTACGGTGGTGATTACGGCTGTAGGAATATAAGTACGAAATTAAATATTTTAAAGGGAAGAAGAACCAAGTAGCAGACTGCTTATCCAGACTATACCCAATACATACAAGCAAACGATAATCCATCTACTTGGAAGCTAGTTTTGGTTAATAACTGGTGATCAACACCAGTTAATCACCCTACTGTTATCATGGATTAAATACTTCAAGAAAAAATTAAAATCCCAGTCAGAAGAATGTGCGAGTCAGTAGAAAGTAACGACGATTCAGATAATCCTTCTGGGTCCGAAGCACCCCAACAAACCGAACTTTACAATGATTTTATGTCATGGCGAATAAACACAACGTAGGAAAATTTGAAAACAAATCCCAACGCCTTCGGAAAATTCTGGAAAGTAATGAACAAAGAAGACATGCCAAAATATTATGAAAAAGATTGGTTACGGAAACTAGGCGGGTTCATCAATAAAATTATCAGCAAGAAACTAACATTAATAAGGTTTATATTCGGTGAACCACTCTTTACACCGATAGACAAGGAACCGATACAGGACATGATGGAATACCTATGCTTTAACAACACCCGAGAATTAACAAAAGATGAAGAACTAATATCATTAAGGAAGCGCATGCGGAACATGCAGAACAAAATAATACTAATGAAAAAGCAAAGAAAATAGGTCAATGGATAGGTATGGATGAAGACATTGAAAGATACGTCAAAACAATTCCCATCTGTCAACTCCAAAAAACAACAAGAATCAAAAGCTAAACTGAGGCAATTATAAGACATTCCTCTGAAACCTAACGAAAAAATAGCCTTAGATACAGGGGCGAATCCAGCCAGCTACCTAAGGGGGGGCGATCGTAGAAATATTATCATGAAATTCTAAAAAAAAAAAAGGAAATTTTTGGCTGTAATTGCTAAAATATTTGTAGGCTCAGGGGGGGGGCGATCGCCCACCCCCGCCCCTCGCTGGATGCGCCCCTGCCTAGATATATACGGCCTATTGCCCGAAACAGTAACAGGTAACAAATATGGTATACTGAGCCTACAAGAAAGATTAACCCGCTACACGGTGTTATTCCCGATGGCTAATTACACATCTAGTTCAATAATAGAAGAGTTGCTCGATCACTATATCTACATCTAAGTACCCAAAAAAATCCTAACAGACCAGGGACAAAACTTTTTATCAGAATGGACGCAACAGTTTGAAGAAGCATTACAAATCATTCATGTGAAAACAATAGCTTTTAATCCACAGTCTAACGGAAACATCGAAAGAATGCACTCGCTACTATTTTGACAATGAAGAAGAGAACTACCAGCACATTATAGATATCAGTACTCTCTCTCTGTAGCAGTAATCCAAGGCCTATTTACATATATACTAGAGATACCGGTAATTGAGAAAGAAGAAGGTTCCTTGCGAAGAATAATCCCTATCCCTATACAAATAAATACAGTCCACATATCAATAGTCCCCGACTATGACATGATCATTTAATATCGAGACTCTTATGTACCAATCGAGAGACAGACCATTGACAAATGTAAACAGATAGGTGTATATAACATATGTAGAAGAAACCAACTAAACGTCAAGTTAATAGATAGCGATTCTTGTGAAGCCAGTTTATTTAAAAGATACTCATAAAATAAATGTAATCAGTCACCTTACCTGCTACACAAGGAAACTTTCATACCTACAATAACTGGTTATATTATAGTACCCTCCAAACCGTTAGACTTATACATAAGCTGCGAAGATTCAGTCAGAACAGAAACAATTTCTGAATCTCAAAAACTTACAGGATTTGGATGCAAAATTTTACAACAGTTACGATACCCTAGTATTAGAAAAATCATATGAAACTCATATGACGCAATGGCTAAATCTAACATACGAGATAAATTTTGAACAAAAAGACATTGACAAGTTAGAACGAAATTAGTACAACTTCAGAAACAAATATCACATGAAGAACTTAAACAAGCCAGAATTAGCCTGGACGACACTGAAAATATCCTTCAGTTTATTGTCACCCACAGAAGGCTAAGTACTTGGAAAGAAACTGGTTTAGAATGGTTACAATATTAGGGTTACGCCGCTTTAGGACTAGGAACATTTTGTACTTTAGATAATTAGGTATCCCCGATTACATAAAGGGATGCTTTCCGAAAACAATCAACTTATTCAGCAATAAAAATAACGTAGTTTAACAATCCCATATTGTAACATACGAAACCCAACCTACTCCTAAATCATTTTCAAACTACAAAACCGGAAGCATAGTTCAAAGAACCAAACATTTAAAGATAAAAAACAAAACTTAGACAGTAAGTTCAATCTAAAAAGTGGGTTGTAACGAGTT
The DNA here is from genome assembly GCA_010014905.2 of Druon quercuslanigerum. Lineage (NCBI taxonomy): Eukaryota > Metazoa > Arthropoda > Insecta > Hymenoptera > Cynipidae > Druon > Druon quercuslanigerum. Next base: position 6,093 of record JAAAKG020134263.1, on the reverse strand, counting down.
TAAAATTACCATCACTCTACGTCTACTTAGCATATATAAAGCGCCGCCTCTCTGACGAGCTCAATTCTATACCTGTACTCGTAAACGTAAAGAAAGTGCTCGAAGTCAGAGATTGACTTCGAGCGTACACCAGAAAGTTCATTAAGCATTTTCACGCTTCATAGATCCTTTGGATAATTTTGAAAATGGTGGTGTTGTCTACAAGGTCACTTGCAGGATTTGTGAGATGACTTACGTAGGACATACTAGCAGACTTTTTAATACTATAATAGAGGAACACAAAAGTGATGTTCGTTGGGGACGCTGTTATAAAAGTGTTCTTGCTAGACATACAAAAAACTTTATTGATGTTGACCATAATTTTGTTTGGGATAATGTTATAATTTGCATATTGAAAGTAATAAGAGAAAGAGAGAATTTATAGAAATGCTTTACATAAAAAAACAAAAGAATTTTTCTATTAATTTAAAGACTAATTTGGCTAGTTTAAAGAAGAGTAATTCTGATATGATTGATTATATTTAGCACTGAGTTTTCATAAGTTTTAAATTTTCTTTTACTTTCGATAGTTCTGATGTGCTTATGATAGATTTTCAGGTATTGTTATAACCGGTTCAGCTTTTGACCCTCATTGGATGTTTCCGATATTTTTATCATAGGTTATTTTATTTTATATTTTTTATTTTTGTTTTTGTTTGCCTTGATAAGGGCTGTAGGAGTACCGACACGTTCGTGTTTATTTTTTGCAAATGTTTTTTTTTTGTGATTTGATAATAAGAAAAATAAAAATGACGACAGAAAGAAAAAAGAGAAAGAAGGGGATTTGGTTGGTTACCTTCTCATTTTTATTTCCATTTTTAATTTTTCTCCAAGGAGGAAAATTATTTTCTTTTCTTTTACAGGAGAAAAAGGGGTTTACTTTATTTGTTTTTTTTTTCAAATTTCAATAGGAACATTTTATAGTGCTTGTCAAAGTTTGGTTGATGGATTCTTTATTTTATTTTCAGAAATTCTGCATATTAATTATAAACAGTGTTAGAAGTTCCAACGCGACACATTTTAGGTTTGTAATTGCTGCAAGAGCAAGAAATTTACACGTAAATTGTTTAAAAGATCTTCAATTAGGTTTTGTTGTACTTGGTTCTGTGACTGAAAATCCAAAATATTTATCCCACACCTAACTCTTTTAAAGGTAAGGTGCGGCTCTTTGTAAAATTATCAAAAGTGAAATATCATGAAAAAACACGAGTTCCTAAAGAATTGCACGTAACCTTTGAAAAAACTCACCAGACTCAACACTTTTTTGCATTTTCAATCCCTGGTGGACCTAAGGAACCGAAAGGAGCCTCTACAAAGTACCCTTAATGACCCCACGGAGTCCCCCTTCGGTTTCCTCTTAAAAAACTCAAAAAACAGCAAGATCAACTTTTGAATTGTTAAAATTCGGATTCTACGTTAAAATTTCCATTAGAAACTCACGGAGTAATCGAAATACTTTTTCTTGCAGCGTTAAAAACTTTAAAAAATAAAAGAGCTATCATTTACATGGGCCGAAGGCGGCTTCAAGGCTTCATCTTCTTCTAGTAGCAGTTAATAAGCGTTGCGTCGGTAACTTTAAGAATTTCGTAAGATTTTAAAAATTCGTATTGCTGCAAAAATATTGTTTAAAGAAATAAAGGGTCTAATTAATAATAAGGCTGAGATATTGGGAACGTATAAAATATATAAAAAGGCAACGTCGATTTCGATTGTTAGAAAAAAGCCGACTTCTTGAGAAAAAACTATTATTTAGGCCAATTTCATTTGTTGAAATAATTGAAAATTAATTTAAAATATTTATAAATATTCCAAAAGACCAACAATAATAATTTTCGGCAAAAAGACGAGAATAAAGTGCTCAAAAGGTACTTTCAGTGCTGAGCAATTCCACGTAAAATCATTTGTAGAATTTAATTTATTGTTTGCATAATTTTGATGAAGATTCTCGTATCTGTTCTCTTAGGAGTTAAAAGAAAAACCCTAAAATAAATTTTTTTTTTAAATAAAAGTAACTTACGAGACATTTTTAAAAATGAATAATTATATATGATTTTGATAGATCAAAGATTTCGTGCAGCATTGATATTTTTGAACTTAGGAGTATTTACTGCTGCAAGACATATAACTTTTCCGTAAAATTTTCCCAGATCCATGGAAGCCATTCGAAAACCACTGGCAGCTGCTAAAATGTGAGGGAATTTTACCTGATTGAGCGAGCGATAGTTAAAATCACAACTCTTAAAATTAATTAAATAAGACTCAGAAAAAGATTTTTGAGATAGTAAAATGAGACGCATGAGACCGCTGATGGGAACCCAGATTAATTTATTTTACATTGAAAATAACAACATGAACTTTTGATGCTAAAAAAATGATACTTTAAAAAAAGAGATCTCTAGTTTTTACAGTCAAGCAGGTAAGTCTTTATCAACAGATTATATCATTTGTTATTTAATATAGTCATTAAAAAGTATATTATCTTTTGTCTAAACGTTAGCCAGATTTTAAAACAATTGCTTGCCGATCCGTTAAATTTTCATAATGCCAATTGCGTATTTTTAAAATTAAATATTATTAATTTCTTATTGGCAATATACGTATATCTGTAAATGGCGAGACAATATTTCGGCTGAATAATCTGGAGATAAAGAATAAATGGTGAATGAATTACATGGATTTTAAAGATAAATTTTGAAAAACGAAATTAGGTTTATTTTCAAAATTCACTGAGCATAGAACATTTGAGAATTCTTGTTTTTTCATGACAAAAAAAATTCATCAAAAACAAATTTTTTTATATGCTAATTTCGTGCTAGAAGATAATTATTGATTAAAAGTGGAAAATAACAATTAGGATAAATTAAAATTGTATTTTAATGGTAGGGTATCCATCTATCAAAAGTTGCTAATTTTTTGCCATACATATATTTCACATTGGTATCTCTAAAATTAAAAAAAAAATGTTTTCATCAACTTTTTGAAATTCTAATTTTTGTGTAAAATTTTGAACGTTTCATAATTTTACAAAATACGGTCCAGAATTTAGGAAATAATCAACCAATAGTTAAATTTATATATCCAAAACATTTTTCTTAGAACATGATGTAGCATCCTTTCTATTACTGATATGACCTAATGAAAATTTTATTTTTTGAAAATCGATCATTTATAGTTTTTGATAGACGTGTTAACATTTTTCCGTTGTCAATATTACTTTTAAATCCATTTTTCATTGTATGTGCTTAATCCGTTTAAGTATAACATTAAATTAAATTCTATTAAATATGCATATTGTGATTAAATATGAAATATAAAGTATAATTACCTAAATATGGACATTATCATTACGCTAGTTACAAAATATTTTTAAAACGTAAAAAAAAAAGCTCGCAGTCGGTAGGACTCGAACCTACGCTCCCAGAGGGAATCTGATTTCTAGTCAGACGCCTTAACCACTCGGCCACGACTGCTGGTGCACATTTGTTCAAAATCGCCGCAGTTACCAAGGAATATACAAAAATTAAATTACAATTGAATTTACTTGCAATAATTACAAGTTTTTTTAAATATAAAGTTTTTTAAAAATTGAATTTTTCTACTGATGATTATTATCAATATAAAAATTAAATTTTCAGAATTAGGTCATATAGTATATTATTATGACAATTATCATGTTGTAATATATACTGATATAGGTATAGCTAGAATGCATATTTCATCACAGTATTAATATACCGGCAATTAATATAATTTCTTAAAATTTCTTCATAAACGAATGTTATAAGTTATATATTTTTTTTTTTATTTTCTTCCCTTTTAAGTACGTTTTCCCTTCAGGTAAAAAAATATTTAGGGTCATGAAAATTATTTTATCCTTCTATTAGCATTATGATAAAATCCTTATGATTATGCAAAATTATTATAGATAATAATTATTTAGTGCTGCAGCTAGTTTTTATTATCTATCTAAAAATTTTATTTATAAAAAGAAAATTAGAAAATTATTTAATATTAACATATTTTCAATTGTAGGGTACAAATATATTTTCCTTTTTCTTTTTGTCATTTTCCTATAAAATCTATTTTTATTATTTTTATAATAGAAATGTTAAATCATATATGTCACAAACGCTTTCTGATATCCAAATACGAAAATTAAATTTTTCCCTACTTTTGGGTCTTTAATTACGGCAATCTATGATCTGCATCTTTTAGAGAAAGAATTTCCGCTTCAAGAAGATACCTAAAAGAACAAAGAAAAAAATTATAATAACTAAAAATAATAAGAATAATATTAAAAATAATATTAAAAAATAATTTATAATTAGTGTTTACTGTTTTCTTCATGACCGTATGTACATTAAACTAACATTATTTTTAGCACATTCAAAACAAATGCAGTGGTTAATAATTGATTAAAAATAATAATATATGCAAAAAAGTTCATTGAATTTAGTTAATAGCGAAAACAATTTACGTGTACATGAATTAAAATTAAAATAAATTATTTTCTTTTATTTGTGCTCTTAATTAATTACTATCCACTGTAAGTTTCTTTACACCAGTATTTACCAGTCGCTTTTTCGCATAAAGGGATAGACAATTGGTCGATCGAAACCATTGAATCTTGTGGAAATGGTTGCGCTATAGCCACCCATGTTCTTCCAAATTAAACGATCATCGATTTGAAACTCAGGGAGCAGTTCATTACTTAAAATTAAGTCAGTTGAGCAGCAAGTGAGACCCCATATTTTTGTTGGAAATCTATTCTTTCTTATCTGAAAAAATTAATTATAACTAACTAATTTGTCATAAAGTGTAGTGCAAACCATGATTTCAGTAAACATGTTAAAATTCTTATCTTAAAAAACACTTTGATGCAATTGCAAACATAAATGACTGCCTCCGGTTTAACCATTACCCAAATTAACTTGCATCACAGCAGAGGCGCCTCTCAAACGCCATCGGGGGTTTAGGGGGGGGCTGGTTTTTGTTACAGGGACCTTAAGACGGCCAATCCAAGGGCTTGCATACTGGCGAAGGGAATCAACGTCGTCCCGCTGGTTGAGCTGTGCTCCACCAGTGCGTACATTGATAGAATACTGCAAGGTAAGGGGTCTTCCTCTTCTGTTGGGGTGCAATACCAACTCCCACCATACTCTCTGGGGTAGCACCGACGTCAACCCAAAGGGCAATGATATAGTGGAATACCTAATTACTACTGATTTTGATATTCTTAATACGGGAACACCCCGACGTTTCGTAACTCGCTCAGGCAGGAAGTCATTGACATCACTCTCTGTACCGGCAGTTTTACAGACAATATCAAGAAGTGGAGAGTCTCAAATGACCCCACTCTCTCAGATCACTCACAGATAGAGTTCGAGCTGAAATCCTTTGTGCTCGTCTCTGGCCCTAAATGAGCCAGAAATCCAAGAAGAACGGACTGTGTTCAGTTTTCCACGGAACCAAGAAGTGCACTCAAGTGCTCAGGTCAATTAGAGACGCTGACACCCAGGAGATGGCGGCCGAGACTTTCTCGAAAGCCATAAAATCTACTTATGCAGGTGGCTGTCAACCATCAGTAAGGCCAGTAAGACCAGTAAGACCAGTAAGGCTGGGGAGACACACTAGTGGAATAGGAAACCAGAGAGAGGTTCAGACGTGCCAGTACTGGCAAGGCGGGGGACCTTTGGACCTCATTCAGGACAATGAGAGATGAAGATAGGAGTGCAATACGTATGGCAAAGCATGAAAGCTGGACCAACTTTTGCACAGATATCGAGAAAGGAGCAGAGACGGCTAGACTGGATAAGCTGCTTTCTCGAAATCCGGATACTATTCTCGGCGCTCCGAAATTGCCCGGCGGGAGGTAGGGGAAAGTTGCCTAAGACGGGCCACCTCCTAAGACGGGCCACCCTTAATATTTTTGTACGAAACTATTATAATCATCACTTACGCATGCAAATGAGTGCTCAGCAGAATTCTAGTTATTTTAAAAGTGTTTTTTATGACACTGGAAGTTAATTAACAAAAATAGAAAGGGAACATTAT